>PVJX010000732.1:0-77201 GCA_004027295.1 Dolichotis patagonum
TCCTGTCCCCTGTCCCATGTCCCCCCCCCTTAGCAAGTGGGAGCCAGTTAACTACACATCTTGTGAAAAGATTGGCTATGTTATTTAGTATGAGCTCCCCGTATGCAAAGATATGGACAACATTTGGAAGAAAACAAGACACAGTATGACAGATAGTGAAGATCTCTCTGGTTGTCTAGCTTTGAAATTTATGCTTTCTTATGTCCCATTCTGTTCTGTTTTGTTGTGTTTAATTTTACCCCCTTTAAAATAAATTTTTTTTTTTAAAAAAAACCATATGGCAGCTTTCTTTTAAGATATCTGCAATGCAAGGGACATTCTGCTTTCCAGTCTCAGAAACTAATTTCTGCCAGTTCACTTTCAGTCAGGCTGCATCTGCACAGTCCAGGTCTGGCCCATGTGAGCCTCTGTGTTGAGACGGTTTCTTTAGGGCAACACACAAGAACACAGATGTAGAATTTGGACATAAAATCTTTCCAGCAACACAGCACTGCACAAGTTACCTAATCTCTCCATATCTCATCACCCATAAAATGGCAAAAATAACTGTGTCTAACTCAGAGTGGTGATTAAATAAGCTCCTTAAATAAGACTATCCTTTCTCACTTTCAGGTTCTGCAACTGTTTTGCCCAGTGGCTGCTGTAGTAAACACTAATAAATGATAACTGTTTTACTCTCCTCTGCATGTGCAGCAAGCAGCCAAAGCCGAGAGGCTAATCATTTTTTAAGTCAGTGATTTCTTGTTGAGATCTATCAGTTCCCAGAATTGATTCAACACACTAGTTTCGTGGAGCTCACTATAGAACAGACACAAAGCAAACTATAACAAAATAGAGCAAATCAAGCTTCTAAATGCATTAAGTAATCCTGACATGAACGCTAAGATGTGCACATGGGAGATCTGATTCCAACCACTGCTGCTTCTCATCTCCAGCCTCACAGTCCCATGGTCTCTAGGAAACACAAGGTGCTTTGCTGCTTTTCTTGTCCTTTTTTTTCTTTTATTTATCATTTTCCTGTGGTGCTGGGGATCAAACCTAGGGCCTTCCACATGCTGGGATGTACCCTGTCACTAAGCTACATACTCAGACCTTTTCTCTACTTTTTAAAAAGTTATACATTAAAGTTTTGGTTTGTTTTGTTTTTTTTTTTGGTATCAGGGATCGAACTCACAACCACACACGTTTGCAAGGCAGGCACTTATGCCGCTGAGCCAAATATCCAGCCCCTAAAGTATCTTAAATAGACAAAATTAAACAGCTCCCAAGCAGCCAATCCTCCAAATGTCACCTCTACATAGAAGGTCTATTTATTCTGAAATTAAAAAAAGAGAAAAAAGGCTCTTTCTTAAAATTCTTATTGAGAGTAAGAATACAACCATAATCTACACATGTAATAAAATGAAGTAGGTTTAATTATTAGCATATTTGCTCTCAACCTGCCTTTTCACAGGTTAGCTAAGTATCTGGGTCACTAACTTAGAATGCCTAGTGCCAACCTAGTAAAATATAACATAGGCAAACATACTATGTATCTGTATAGTAGTCAAATATTTTGTTTATCCTAAGAATGTTAAGTACTTGGGTTCTACATCAACATCACATGGTCTAATCCTGTTAACTGAAGAGATTGAGAAAAAATATACTGAAAAGAATATCATGCATATGTAATATATTATGTAACTTACCTGCAGTAGCTAAACAGGCACTCATCAGGGTGAACGCAGTGACCACATAATGAGACGTCATTTTTCTTTCTGCAACAGCCGATAGTTCTTCAGATCACAGACAATCTTTGAAAATTAGAAGTGGCCTGAAAATCCCTCTTGGCAATTTTCAAATTTCCTATAAAAATAAACAAATTTCACTATGAAAACATAGTACAGAAACTTCTTTTCATAAATACACATTAAAGTTAAATGGAGAATTTCTGAAAAGCATAAGAGATTTGTCTTGAAAAACATGCCAGGACATTACTCAACCAAACTAGGAAGAGAATGGGGGTGGTAATTGTCTAATAAAGATTTCTATAGCAAATACTTTTGTTTATATGTGACATTTAAATCTTCGGGTTAAACCGGAGGTTTGGGGGTGTTGGTTTTGTTCTGTTCTGTTTCATTTTGTTTTTGAGATTGTACTCATTATGTTGCTCAGACTGTTCTTAAACTCCTGGACTCATGCAATCCTCCTATCTCAACCTGTGGAATAGCTGGGCCTGTAAGTCCACAACACCAAACCTACTTTTTAAAAAAATCTCTGATTTTATAGAGTTTTCAGGACTACAGAATAAAATTGAGGTGCACCTATAACCTCACCAGTGATACTGTGGTACTAAAGTAATCAATAATACTCCAAATACACATTCCCTAGTGCCAGCAAGCAAATAGAAATAGCTCTGATTAGAGACTCAATTTAATGTCAATGACAGGGTTATCACAATGATAAAATTAAATGACACTGAGAATCAATTTAAAAAAAAACAAAGAACCATAAAAAAGGAAAGGCTTTTATTTCAACTGCTGGCTGACATTTTAACAGGGGAAAAGAGTCTCTCAACCCCATCTGAGACTCTCTTGATTACTACAGTAGATGATCTAAAAGACCTTTCTAACCTTTCCTACCCCAAGTCTTAAATGACAGTCTTCTGGTGGTCTGCTTAACTTGAATTTTCTTCCCACAGTCCTAACAGTTGCATTATAGAAACATTCCAAAGTATATTTTCCAGCCCTACAACCCTAAGTCCAGCACAATCAACAGAAGTTGCTCAATTCAACAAATATTTATTGAGCATCTAGTATGATCCTGGTGTAGTTCCCTCTCATCAGCAATAAAAGCTATCTAACAAATAGATAAAAGGTACAAAGATCCTGCCTGTCTAAGCCCCGGACAAAGCAAGATGGTGGAATTCCTGGGAATCTGAATGTACTGGTATGGACAAAGTTCTTTAAAAGAAAACGCTATTTCAGCAAATGCTAAAATGCAAAAAAAATTTAAGCAAATTCCTGTAAGGAGATCTCAGGAGAAGATGGCTTCCTAGTGTATTTTTATGGAGCACATAAACCATAGGCAGCATGATGCTTGTGGGAACATTTAATGAACTTGTGTCACCCCTGCCCACAGATGGGTCTGAGGAGCTGTAGGGGTGCACTGTATTAATCCAGGGGCTTAAACCGGGTCTGAACAGACCTGTGGAAAGAAAGGCAAATGGTTCTATTAAAAAATATAGACTGCAAATTGCTGACAAGAATATTGGGCAATTATTAAAATACAGCAATTACAGATATAATAGAGCCAAGCTAAACAGTTTGATGCCCAAAGGCAAACCACAGCAAGTTTACACCGGATCTTAAAACATCTCTGAGGAAGTCCAAGACAAGTTCAAACTGCACACTGCTGTTTCCAACAAAGAGGGAGCTTTGCTTCTTTTAGCTTAAAAGTCCTTCCCTAATGTAACTCGTTCAAAAAAGAAAATAAACTGCGGAGGGTTTTTATCTAATGTTCCTAGTGTGGTGACAGGATCAGAAAGCAGAGAATATAAAGGGAAGCATGTGGTTCCCACTAGGCT
Source organism: Dolichotis patagonum (assembly GCA_004027295.1). Classification (NCBI taxonomy): domain Eukaryota; kingdom Metazoa; phylum Chordata; class Mammalia; order Rodentia; family Caviidae; genus Dolichotis; species Dolichotis patagonum. The sequence continues at coordinate 3,566 of PVJX010000732.1, forward strand.
GAACTCCACTTTGGGCCAAGACCTGGACGCAGCAGCGCCTTCACATACAACTTACAGGCTGGTTCCCTATTTGAAAGAATGCAGGATGACAGCAGGCTTCCAAAAAGTTATAGCTTTGAAACAAATCCAGGGACACAAACTCCTCTCTCTGTGAGGTTCTGTGACACTCACTTTGCATAGACCAAGGACTCCCGGGCCTTGGTTTTTTGACCTTGCTAAAAGTCTTTGGACTTTATGAACTAAATGCTTCCTTTTGAAATATAAACAGGACCTCTAAGATTCTGAAAGCACAATTTTGTGTCTACACAGTTCAAGGCAATGTGCTCCATTCAAAGGGTATGAAACATTTAGTATCTACAAATTAAGAAAGGAAAATTCTGAGAGAGAGAGAGAGAGAGAGAGAGAGAGCGAGCTTCATGAATTACAAAGAAGAATATGCTAGTAATTCTGCTACTAGCACAACCCTGCTTTCAACATTGGCCTAGGTTAATGCTGAGGCCATCAAATGGAGCATGCTGCCTTGCATTCCTTGGTGATCCAAAAGCACACACAGGTAAAGACCAGGATTAGCTAGAAAAATCCTACTCAAATGGATCCTGACCCCATCATGGGTTCAAACCAATGTCCAAGAGGAGCTAGTTGGAAACAATAATTCCTGGGTTGAGTTTTTGTTTTCATTTAAAAAATAAATCTCACTCTATCTGAGAGGAAAATTATGGCAAAATGGTTATCTGGCAGTGGGCTAAGAGATAGTAAGAAAAAACTACTGTCTCTCACATGACTATGTACCCAGCTATCTATGTGAAATTATTCAAAATCAGGACTACTCAGTTGAAAAATTATCATACTAAAGATATATGAATAGATTTGGGAGCGGAAAGAGGTCAGCATGATTTTAGTGACAACAAAAAGCCCCAAATCCCAAGACCCACACTTGCCCTGATGGCAGATGAAGGCCAGAAAGGTCTCTTTCTGTGGCCACCCTCCACCTCCCAGCTACAGCTCTGTCATTACAAACTGAGAAGCAGTCTCTCTCCTCAACAGTTACTCTCTGAAAACAGAACTTGTTTTCTAAAAGAGGGGGAATTCTGCTGTGGGTGCAAAAATCCTTACTGGTCAAAACTGTCATTTGATGACAAGACTATGGGTGGTAGCCGTAAAAAAAAAAAAATCTTTGGTAATGCTAAACTCAACGTTCTTAAAAAACGCAAAGGACAAAATGCAGCACAAACCCATACACTGTCACATTATAATAATGACATGGTTTTGCCACCAAGTGGGGAGGGAAAGTAGAGAGTCAACAAATCTAAGGATCTTAAGGACAGAGATACTGAATGAGATTCTTTAAATTACTGTCACCTAAACTCAAATAGTAAGTAACACCTAAGATTCTGGTTGCTTAAATGTAAAATGGTTTCTGACAGATCATTAAAATATTTCCATTGTGCTATTTGAGTACATTTTTTAGAGAAATGCACAGTTGAGTCTGTAAATGATGAAGTAAAAGTTGGTAGAGGAATGTTCTGATGGTCACTCAACATGTTATTCGGGGGATTCAAAAAAGGGGCAGCAGGGATGACACCAATATCTATTAAAAAGGGGTGTATGGGATATAGAAAAGATACTGTTGTTTGATGATATTTGGATGCCCTTTAAGATCTGTACACAAAGAAAGTAAAGCCACCTTTATTAAGTCACAGCTGCAACTCTCATATTTCTTTGCCTCACAGGGAAAGTAGATAATTCCCAATCCCCATATTCAGACAGATTTGGCACAAAGAAAGAAAAAGTGCTGGATTTGGTTGATAAATCTCTGGAATCATATCTAAGCACAACAAATACCCAACAAATATTTACTACTATTATTTGCCAGGCACTGATCAAGATGCCAAAGAGATAGAAATGGAAAAAAGGAGCCAAATCTCTGCCCTCATAGTGTTGATATCTAGTAAAAGTAGTATCATTTAATTTTTTAGGTGAGACATTTAATTTCCTGGGCTTCATTTCTTCTCTTGACAAATCTGTAGTTATTGCTTACTCTTGCCAGGTAACGGGGATATAATGGCCAAAAAAAGAGACATGTTCTTTGGCCTTTATGGGTTTACCATCTGGTAAAGTAAGCAAACAATCACAAATACCTAACCATACAGTCTGATAAGTGCACTAAAGGAAGATCACCTACAGGTGAGGAAAGACACTTTGAGGAGAGGCACACTGCAAGCCCCTGGCATGAAAGGAACAAGAACGCACAGTGGGGGCTGGGGATTTAGCTCAGTGGCATAAGTGCCTGCCTGGCAAGCGCAAGGTCATGAGTTCAATCGCCAGTACCGCAAAAAAAAAAAAAAAAAAAAAAAAGAACGCACAGTGGAAAGAAACAAGGTTCAAAGGCCATGATCAGAGTGGGTTTTAAGTATCTCCCTGGATGCTGTATGGAGAATGGACTGAAGGGAGGCCAGAGCCCTTGAGAAAAGAGTAGTTGAGGTTTACAGGAGGGCAGACAAGAAAGGATGAACATTGAGGTCAGAAAGGAACCTCAGTTTCTTCCTTTGTAAGGGACAATAATAAACTATACTTACATAGGTTGCCAAGCTGTTGCAAGAATTGAATGAGATTGTGCATGTATGGTATAAAAGCTATCATTATTTATCATTAGCAGGTTATATTTACTGAAAAGATTTATTATCGTAAGGTCTAAGATTAATTAAAGCCCAACATGCTGTGGCTGCCAGGGGCAGGAAATGAAAAACAGAAGGTTTACTCCTGAACTCCTGTGCTGGTGGGCAGGAATTTCAATGAAGACCAGCAGGAAGGGGGCAGGAAGCATAGAGGGCACAAGATGAGCAGAGGCTGCGCCCACTCTCCCAGGCTCCTGCCTGACGCCTCCGGGCAGGGAGCTGCCCCTTCCTGGCCTTACAGCCCTCACTCACAGCTGAGAGCATCAATATCTGGTCCTGGCAGCCTTGCTTTCTTAGGGGTAGAACCTCAAGAGGGTCTTTAAAGGCCTAGACATAATAGGCCTCAATCCCAAGCAAAACATCAAAATGGAAAGACAAGGTTATGAAAGACATACTTAGTTTGAATTCACAAATGGATTTTTCACCCACCTTGCAGTACCTGAGAGCTACCTTTTCACATTTAAGATTTTTGCATCCACAAAGATGCCTTCTGCTTATCATCTAGGGGAGTATATTCTTTTAAGATAGAATTAACAGAGAACTATATTTAGGAGTTTAATCTCCCAGCATACCCAGCTGTGTTGCACTGGATAAGTTACTTAGCCTCCACCATTCTCTGACCTGTAAAATGATAACACTTTGTAATATATGGGATATAATATAGGCATGTCATATACAATCATACCAGTACCCTGTCTCATACAGTCCTGCATGTGTGCGTGTATGTGTGCGTGTGTCACGCTGGGGCTGAACCCAGGGTCTTGGGAGTGCTAGGTAAGCGCTCTATCACCGAGCTACACCCCCAGCTCCATGGTCTATTTTACACCAATAATTTCACAATTGTTTTTATGGTTAAAATACATCCAACACTTTTTTAAAAAATAAAAATAAAATAAATAGTAGCAGTATAAATGGTAGTTTGTAGCAGTTTTGTATTAATTTTGAGATATTTATCCAGAATTTCAAAACTTCTCTCAATTATTAAAAAACATGATTCCAAATTCAGTATAAGATATAAGTCCTAACAACTGTCTTAATTTTGGAAATCTGCTCCTAAATAGTGAGGAAATCACTGCCTCAGTACTTCTGGTATAAGTTACAGGGATCTGGCTGCATACTCCTCATTCTACCTTATGAATCCCAAATTAGCTGCAGGGGTTCAGCCAGGGGCCTGCAGAACTCAGCCTGGCACTGCCACCAATCCTACCAAACTACTTAGAACGAGGAACCAGCTGTCATCAACAGGGTTTGAAGCATGACCCTACAATTATTCTGGCAAAATGCAGCACACTGAATATTTTCAAGATAAAAGTCATCATCCTTCAGGCCCCTGGCCATTGAAAAAGTCTTTTGGGAGCGGCAGGAATAGCTCAGCGGTAGAGCACTTGCCTAGCATGTGTGTGCCCCTGGACTAGAGCCCTAAAACCACAAAAATAAAATACTACTGTGTACATGATGATAAAACTATGGAAAGCTATAAATTGTTAAAATTTTTCTCAATTACAAATAATAAACTAAAAATTATAAGGCTGGGTACACATGGCACAAATCTGTAATTCCAACTTCTCAGGAGGCTGGGGTGGGATCATGAGTTCAGTGCCAGTCTGGGCAACATGGTGATAACCCCCATCTCAAAAAAAATTAAATTTAAAAGAACTTCAGGCATTCTCAATGCAAAAGGAGGCGAGAAAAGTGTAGGAATTCTGTCATTAATATGTTACACCCTCCGATATTCACAGCCTTACTTTCTAAATCTCTAACATGAAAAGATACGTGGTTCTGGGTTTGAACTCAGGGCCATGACACAGAGCTATTTTTTTTTTCTTTGAGACAGAGCCTCACTAACTTACTAAGTTTCTCAAACTAGGCTCAAACTTGTGATCCTTCTGCCTTAGCCTCCCAGATGATGGGACTACAGTTGTGCACCACCACATTCGACTAAGAGAATCTTTTGTTGTATACTTCACATACATTGGTTATCATATGGATAAGTGATCTGAATCCTTCCTAGAAAATGAGACTTCAAACATACCTGTGGAAATCTGAAGTGTACAATCATATAATAGCTAGGAGGAATAACAGAACTGGAAAGAGGCACTGAAGAAAAACACTCAATAACATAAGAGCACTAAAATGGACATATGACAGTTATTTTTCATCTATAACTCACATAAACAAAAATATTTACATGCAATATCTTTCCTAAAATATAGGCATATAAAAAAACCTGACTTCATTTAAATCTGCTAATTTGCTCAAAACCTGCTGTTTTTATACTATTCTTCAAAGCCCACAAAATCTACTCATTCTCTCCTCATTCCAAAAGTCACTTCTGATTGACCCCATCCCACCATGATCACTCTTGTCGCCTTAACATTTTGTGTATAATTTGCTCCAAATTATCTTCTACTCAGAGCCAACTGGGAATGTTAGAAATAGATAACATCTACTCCAAACCTTTAATTTTATAGATTAGCAAACCAAGAATTAGAAAGAGTACATGACTGCCCCACTATTACACAGCAAGTTAGCGGCAGAGCCAAGACTTGTCCACATGCTGCTTTGTAATTATTCCACGACTGTCCAAATGTTTATAGTTTGTTCCCTACCTATTTGAGGCTCACCCCTTCCTCCTTCTTCTGAACCCACAGGACACCTCAGGGACTACTGAGCACTTACTGTATGCTTCACAGCTTCTCATTTAATCCTCTCAGTCACGGAAGGAGATACACACCCTTTACTGCGCTTCTCAGTGAGAAAAGTGAGGTTTCAAGACATTTAAGCACCCTTACAGTCACCAACTAAAAAGTCCTCGCACCAAGATTTAAACTTAGGTCTGTCTAACTCCACAGCCCATGCTCTTAACTGCTACAAGCAAGAGCCCCTCCAGAAACAGCTGGTTGAAAACATCAAACCAACAAACAAACAAAAATCAGGGCCTGTGCCTGATTACTAAACCACTGAGGACACCAACAAGATCCTAGGTAGATAGTCACACTCTAATGAGAACCGATGCAGGGACAAGTTATTTTGTTTTGAAACCAGGATGGCAAAGCTCAATCAATAGTTACATTTCATGTCATGTCATTCATTCATTCAACAAACATTTATGAGCACCCAACATGTACTGGGCACTGGTGAAGGTGCTGACACAGAGCAGTGAACTAAATACATCCCTATTTTCATGGGGCTTGCCTCTGAATTGGCAAGGAAGACAGCAAATATATATAAATGTCAAGGCATGGTCCATCCTATGAAAGAATAATAAAGCACATTGGGGAGAGACAGTGAGGACAGAAGGGGTGCTGAAGAGATCAAGGGTGACCTCTCAGATGAGGTGACATTTAGTTCAGAGATGAAAGACAATGCTATAACAATATCTGATGGAAAAGCAGCCCAGGCAGTAGAAATACCAAGTGCAAAGGCCCTGGGGTAAGAGCCTGCTGTGTGTTCTAGGAGCAACAGCATAGCACAGCAGAAAGTCTGAGGCCTCCATCGGGTTCAAATGTCGGCTATGCCTCTGCAAGGCAATGCAATTACAGGCAGCTTACTTAAACTGCTATGCCCAGCTATCTCCCTCACAGGGTTGCTAAGCAGATTAAGTAAACTAATACCATAAAGACACTTAAAACCTAAAATATCATTAGGGTTGGGAAAATGGTGGCTCTGAGTTTGTTAACTAGTCACCGATAACTCAGTTCTATTCAACATCATTTGTTTACAATTTGATGCTTTTGAATTCCAAGGTTAAATTACACTCCTGGCTCTGTGCTTAGCCAATAATTTCCTCCTAAACCTTAGACTTCCATAACTGGGCTTCCCGACCTGATGAGAATCCATACTGATGTCATCTCACTAAGGGCAAGGAGGCACATTATCCCAGCTTTACTATTACACTAATAAAAATTATGCGCTTTAGTCCACATGGCCCTAACCCCAAGAGTCTGGCACTTCTTCAGAATGGAATTGTTTGCCTCTTGGATTCAAGTTATTTATTGGCTTCCCAGGAGGGGGTCTCACCAGCCTCCACTGCTCATTGCAGTCACTGGCAGAGCAAGCAGTAACTTTCAACTACAATCCACCATCTTTGAACAATTAAAAACACACTTCGAAATCAAGATAGTAGCTTAATATTCAGGAAAAAAAAATTTTCTCCAATTTTTTATTCTAAAACAAACATTTCTCCAGGCATGGTGGCAGTGCACACCTGTAATCTTGGCACTCCAGAGGCTGAAACAGGAGGATCACCGTGAGTTCAAGGCCAGTCTGGGCTACATAGTGAATTCAAGGCCAGCCTGAATTATACAGTGAGACCCTGTTTCCAAAAAACAAAACATTAATGAATTAATAAAACATTAATAAATAAACAAACATTCCAAAGAAAACAGAAAAAATGCTCAAGGGTCATCTGGCCTGGCAGTCTCAAGACGGTTCTTTGGAGTGCAGCCACCAAGCAGGACAGCTCTAGAAGGTACTGTGAGCCACCAAGGAGGTGGGCTCAGAGCCAAGGGGAGCTGTCAGGGCCACAAGGAATTTTTGCTCCTTGCCCCTGTCCTCTCCCCCAGCTCTTTCCTTTACTATTATGTTTACCTTTCATCTTTGTAGCCGGCTGAGTTAAAGGGCAAACCACAGTCAGAGAGAAACCACAGCAAGCCCCTGCCTGTTAGAGGTAAAATGGGAATCTTCCCAAACCGCTTGTAAGGCTGGGGAGTGCACGTGGTGGCTGCTTCCAGTCAGACAATTAAAAAGAGATCAGTGCTCTAACCTGACAATCTTAAATGAGGCTTTAAAAATCAGACCCTCCTTCAAGGCTGACCTCATGGTTTTCCCTTTCTGAATAATGGGAGTACGTGTTTAACTGGAGCTGTAAGAACTCCATAAAATCTTGCTCCTTCACATTCATTTATCATTTAACAAATATTTATTGAGTACCTGGTTCATCCCAGCACAGACTGTACTAGATGTGAGAATTCAATAAGAATGTCAAAAAAATTTCATAGAAATTCCTGTCTTTGTGGAGTTTACATGCTAGTCCAAGAAGACAGATTATAAACAAGATATAGAGTTGTGTACTAGATAGAGAAAAATGCTTTTAAAAAAAGCAGATAAGAGACAGGAAGTATGTATGTCTCTAAGTTTCTTTAAGTAAGGACCTTCAGGAAATGAACTTTGTAGACATTTGGGGAAAAAAACATTCCGAGAAAATGAAGCAATACATGCAAAGGCCCTGAGACAGAGTGTGTCTTGGTATATGCAGGGACAGCAAGCAGGACAGGCAGCTAGAACAAAGTGAGCCACCCAGAGAGCAGAAGTAACAGGCATGAGGGTGGTTGGCTACTGTGGCTTTACAGATCACTAGAAGTACTCTGGTTTGTACTCTGGAAAAGATAGGAATAGTAGAGGATTTTAAACACATAAATGATGAGATCTGGCTTGGGTTTTATCAGAACCATTCTAGCTATTGGGTGGAGACTAGATTGCAGAGAGCCAAGAGGGAAGCACTCTCACCAGCTATGTGATCTTGAGGAAGCCACTTAACTCTGTATCTCTTTCTGGTTGTTCTCAACTTTACAAGCCTTAAAGAAGATTGTTCTATGCTGCCGTCTATTCCCAAACTCTATGATTTTAAGTTGATTTCCTTTGTGTTGTCTACTATTAAAACTTATTTCAACTATTGTAAGTCTGACCTTTCCCCAAAGCTTTAACGAAAGTAGAACTGGGCTGAAGAATTCAATTTGACAGCACATACCATGTACCAGACCAACGTTACACATCCAGGACACAAAGATGATAAAATTCTGCTAAAGTTTGGATCGTAAATGTCTTGCAAAGGAAGGCCTATGTGTGAAAGCCCTGGTCCCCAGAGTGCCAAAACTGACAGAGGCAGAAACTTTACGCAATGGGGGTGTAACCAGGCACAACGGTGAATGCCTATAGTCCCAACCATAATCCCAGCTACTCAGGAAGCTGGGGTAAGAGGATTGTGAGTTCAAGGCCAGCCTGGGCAACACAGCAAGACCCCACTGTTTAAAATAATAATAATAACAAGGCCTAATGGGAAGTCTTTAGATCATTTGGGGCATACCTTAAAAGGGGACTGTGGAACCCCAATCTCTTCCCTTTTTTTCACTCCCGGTCATGAAGTAGTTGGTTTTCCCCTGGCCCATATTCCTACCATGATTATACTGCCTCACTAGAGGCCCAAAACAATGAAGTCAATCAACAGGCCAATGTGAACTAGAATCTCCAAAACTATGAACCAAAATAAATCTTCTTTATAATTTAATTATCTTGCATCTTTTGTTATAATGATGGAATGCTGACTAATATAGGCTCGATCCTGCTCTAGAGAAGTCCAAATCTGCTGAGGCAAGATAAAAGAGGGTTTTCCACTAGCGCAAATACCTCCCCAGATGCAGTCACCCAATCTTGAAATTCTCAGCCTTCAGAACCATGAGATAAATAAACCTTTACTCTGCGTAAGTTTCAGAGGCTGCAGTGTTTTCTTACAGTAAATAGTCTAACACAAAGGCCATTACACATGAACAAAGCATTGAAAATGGAGACTGCAGAAAGATCAGGAAAGAGAAATAAGGAGAACTAACTAGCTCCATAGAAACCAAGCAGACAAAATGTGGGAAAATGAGAATAACACAGCAAATGAATCAGGAAGAAGACAATGAAGATGCAGACAGAAAGCAGGCTCGGAATTTTGTACTTTGCACCTTTTCTGGCTCAGTCAAGGTGCAGTGGGCGTGGGAGCCCGCCTGTAGCAGGCTGAGGAGTAAATGTGAGGTGAGAAGAAAAGAACCAAGAGTTCAGACATGCGACTAACCCTGACAAGACTGTTATCAAGGACTGCACCATCAGGAAAGTCTTATTCAACATTCCGTGGAGGTGTAAGGTGTGAGAAACAGGAACTAAGAGCTGATAGGCATGAACTTCTGGTGGTGGAAAAGAAGTTTCTTACTTATCATCATGGTCTCATGGAGCCACTAATCCTGAAACTAGCAGCAGTTTCTTCTAACAAATGCTAAGGACAATACATTCATCCCCACATTGTCCAATTACTTAGACTTCACATCTCCATCTTCTTCTTCCTAGTATCGCTAGTTTTTCCCCAATCAGAACACTGCTGAGCAGTACAGACTACAGTTCTGTTGAAAGCACAGCAAAAGTTTATCAGGAAACTTTGTATTTAGTGACAACCACCACCTGTGATACCGTGAGCCCATAACCTGGCACTACACAGACAGAAAAAGGTTTTATGAAAAACACAAGCTGGGGCCCAGACCCTGTAATGTCAGCAGAAGATGCTTAACTCCTCTTGAATATGCTCTCTGAGGATCAAAAAGAAGCCCAAAGAGGAGAGAGTCTTTAATCCTAAAATTATTCTTAATTTCCAATACAGAACACTTTAGAAAAATCAGCAAACCAAGCAAAAAAAACTAGCAGATTCTTTAAAATGTGCATCTACAGTCCTTTCTCCTTTAACCTCTGCAAAAAAGCAAACCAACTCCCAAATGATCATTTTTCTTGGCTTAATTTCACTATTTTTGTGATACATAATTGGAAGCAGACTACTTTTTCCTGGCTTTTAGAGAACAGGATCTTTGGGGTTACAAGAGTTGCCAACCACAGAACCTCAACCCTAGGGAAAAAAAAAGTTGTTGTAAAGCTCTTACCTACATAATACCTACATCACATATATATTAACTCCAAAAGACCATGTAAACCCCTTATTAAGATGCAAAAGTAAACTTTGTCCTAATAAATTAAATACCTCTCTCCCACTCCTAGCCTCTTTACTCATTTACATTAAGTAGAATCCAGCTTTGAGTTTAGCCACTTCCCATTTAGATAGCATCCCATAAAAAGCCATACCCAGTGCATGGGATATTTTTTGGAGGCAAATTCAAAAATTTAGTAGACCCCTTTATAGAGGAAACCTCCTTATTTACACCACACACTGAATAAAATTAAAACCCTAAACATCTTAGAGAACAAACACTCTAATAATAATAAAATAAAGATGCCACACACTGAAAAAGTCATGTCTACAGAAAAACATACCAAATGAAATGTATCAAATGGGTCATCCTCCTGGCTCCTATCAGAACCATCAGGCATCCAAGGGCCATACAGTAGTGAAGAAAAAATATGATGGATGTAAAACAGAGATACAAGTATATCTTCACAGAATGGGTTGTTAGTCTGCTAGTTTTTCCCAAAACACATGACAACAATCTCTCTAAAGTGACAAAACTAAGAAAACTAATAGGAATGTCTACTCAGAAAGGCTTTGACAAAAAAGAGATAGGACAGCAATAGTAAATATGCCAATTTAGAAGATCAGAAACTTCTCCCACACACATAGGGAAGACCTTACACTGTGATGATGCAAAATGTATGTAATGACTCAGTGGTGCCTTCCCTCTGTGTTGAATCTAATGTGCCAGCAAACTACACAAAGTGTAATATAACAAAATGAGACATTTATTCTTTATGGGTATTCAGAAGAGTTTTGTGTTTGAGTAAGTTTTGAAGAAAAAAGCCATAAAAGAGACAACTCATAACACAGTGAAGATCACACAAAAGTACTTAGGGCACCACGTGAATATGGGGCTTTGTGATTAGAATCTAAGAATCTCACTTCATATAACCTTTCAAGTCTGAAAAAAAAGCCACATTCTGCTCTAGTAATTATCATATAGTTAATTTTGAAATGAAATTTGCAAAGGGTTATCAGTACATTTTTGCATCCAAGAATCAGTATCAGCTTGTCAAAGCACATGAATCACTAAAAATGCTAATACAAGGATAGTCGCCAAAGGGGACACTTTCATACACCAGATGGAATTAAGCATTCATCAACTTTCCATTAATTAAAGAGCCAAAAAAGAAACCCAAAGTTCTGCTAAACCCTCCACCTGGCCTGCTGGGTATTCTCATCCAGCAGCAGTGTTAGTCCTCATGCTTGTGAAACTATAGACCACTTCCCAAGGCAATCTGATAAACAGGAAGGCTCAAGGACTAGGTCTGCAAGGCTGTTTTCTAAAGATCTTTTTTTTTCCAGGAACTAATCAACTTAAATGTGTTTTTACAAATGACCCATCTGTAATTTTATACAAAAACCTGACCTTCAACATATACCAGAGAGAGGAGCTATGTATTCAGGACAGAAAAACAGGTGTTTCTTTCTACTGCAAACAGCACCCAACTCAGAAGCCCTCTTTCACTGTGAGTCCAATGCCCAAAGGGTTAGGAGAGTAGATACTTCTTTACAATCCTCTTACTCAAAGTGAAGAAAGAGCTAATATTTCAAGGAATTCTAAATTATTATACTGACAACACTTTAACATTAAATTCTAAAAATGAACCTTGCCAGGCTCCACATATCACCTAGAGGCCTCTTTCCAAGCTAGAAGCTTTCAACATAAAGGAATCACTGGCACAAACACCATCATTAAATCTTTTCCCTCTTATCCAGCCATTTATCATCAGGTTGTATCAGGATGGCTTGAAGAAATGGTTCTGGTGCTCTTGTTTCAGACCTTCTATTTCAATATAGTCTCTAACTCTTATAAATAGTTGTCAGCTTATTAAGTCTCCATCTTGGCCTGAAACACTTAAGAATAAAAAATGCAGAGTAAGGTCCAAATGAGCGTGGCCTTAGACAGAATTTATATTAATGTTACTCCAAACATGAAATATCGCACACGTCTTGGTTGAGATAGCAAGGGATGAAAATCAGTAGTCTCCAGGGTAGGGAGGGAGAATGGTTGAATCTCTGCTAAATCTTAAGGACTTTGCAAGCAGAGAAAACAAAGCTCAATGTCAGTTAACAAGCAAATGTGCTATTTCAAAAAATATAAAACAAGAAATGTAGACATGGACAGAGCCCAGGAAATGAACCCAACTCTTTTTGTAAAACCCTTCCAACTAGAGTTGATTTATTTCAACTTCACTGGAAACTGAACAAATTAGCAACAGCTTGTGTTTTATGAAATGCTGCAAACAAGTAGGGCTATCATTCCAAGTGTTACTCTGGATATGCAGAGCCAGAGAAATTACTACCATAGATCGTAGTGCACTTAATTTTCTCCCAAGATACAAATGCCCTCAATCTATTAAGGCTAGCTTTTGATAGAGCCTGGATTCATTCTTACACTCCTAGTTGTCCATATTCCTATGCAAGACTGCTTTTAAACTGAAGGCCCTAAAAATATTTGCCTAGCTCAGGTTATGCAAATTTCAAAAAAAAACAGTTAACATTTTTTAAATTTAAAAAAAGTTGAATAAGTTTGAAAATACAAGGAAAATCTTCCAGTGGACTGATTAAAATGGCAATAAAATTATTGTTAAAACTGCTAAGAGTAAAAAAAGGAAGACTGTCCTCTATTATCTAATAAATCTTACAATTATAATTTTTTATGCAACAGCAATGAAAGGGCAGGAAAAAATACATTTCAAAATGAATTACTGAGAACAGGGATAATTCAAAATGACCACCCAGCAGAACCATCCAGGAAAAACATTACAGCAAGGTTATTCTTTGCTGTTCAGTTAGGCTTAAAATGTAAAGTCAGATCTTTCACAGATTTATGATCCCAGGAAATTGATCATCACTTAGTTACTAAAGAAGTCAACAGTGATCACCTTCTTGGAAGACAAAGGATATTTGAGTTCCCTGGTCTCTTAGGCCGGGAATCTGGGCTCACAATCACCTGACTTTTTATAAGATACAACCAAGTTTGTATGCAAAGGGCAAAGATGAGCTACCCTTTGAGTCTTAAAGGGAATGAGCCAATAGTTTCCTTCTGGCAACCAAGTTTGTCAGTCCTTAAAGGCTTTCTGTAACAACCAGCTATGGTGTAATCCCAGCACTCAGGAGGCTGAGACAGGAGGAGTGCTGTGAGTTTGAGGCCAGCCTAGAGTACACAGTGGGTTCATGGACTACATAGGTACACTCTGTCTCAAAGCGGGGGAAAAAAGCTTTCAGTAACAGAGCCCTAGGCATTCCTCAGGCATCTTGGTCCCCTGTTATCACAAAACTGAATATGGACATCTAATTTGCCAAGCTCCAAAACTAGGAACCACATGCCAATTAGGGAGTATAGGGTTGATAAACATTTGTGGAATTAAGGAAACTATATCAGAGTATGGAAGACTAAATAAGATCTAAAATAAATACTATTCTGCAGTTTAAGGGCAATGTTGAAATATAGACGTATAGAAATAAGGGGCTAAATTTTGAAGTTATTTTAAAATAGGGTCTATCTGATCCTAACTTGGTTAATAAAGTTAAATCAAAATTACATGATACAAAAGAAACAAGGGAAACTGGTCTATAAAACCTCAAATATAAAAAAATGTTTTAAAAAGTTAGTTTGACTGATTTTTCAGGCAGGCACTTATGCCACTGAGCTAAATCCCCGGCTTAAGCATGTTAATTCTTGAATATTATTTATACATCTATTTAAAGGCATGACTATCCATTCACAAACACATTGTACATACCAAAAGTGATATCAAATGATACTTTGAACTATCACTATACATACTGAGCATCCCTAATTTGAAAATCCAAAATGCTCCAAAATTCAAAACCTTTTCAGCACCTTTATAATACAGGTAAAAAATTCTACATCTAACATCATGTGACAGATCAAAGCCAAATGCAGATACTCTAAAAATACTGTATAAAATTACCTTTTGGCTATGAGCATAAGGCATGTATGAAACATAAATTTCATATATAGACTTAGGTTGCCTTACTAAGAGAGCTTATAAGGTCTAAGCATGTATTCTAAACTGAGGAAATTCACAACATTCTGCTCCCAAGCATTTCAGATAAGGTGTATGCAATCTGTCTCTGAAGAATGCACAGTAATCAAAATATAATTTAAGGCCACTGATCCTTTATTGGTTGGCATTTGAAATATGTCAATGAAAGATAATATCGACAGGATTGTAAATGAACCAAACTCCCTGAGAATTATTATGAACGGTTTTATACAAAACATCAACGAGGATCATTATAAAAGAATTCACAATGGATTTCTCCGGATTGCCATGTCTCTTAAATAACCTGAATTACTATTAAAACTGCACAACACTATCTGACATATACATCTCCTAAGGAAAACAAGTGGAAAAAAACCCACATGTGTGCACTTAATATCTGTCTAGCCACTACAGAGTTGACATGTACAGGCCCTATGCTCAAGGTCAATCTTATCTTTACCAGTTTAAATTAAATCCCATTCTCCATTGCAAACTCAGAACGGGACTTGGTTAATTTTCTAGATAATCCTCTTCCATTTCTGAAGCTTATGTTCCATATCCAACAAATCAGTTTATGTGCCTTACAGACATTAACACGCTAGTATGTTGTGCGCCCCCTGTGGTCAATATTAAAAATAACAATGAATTCCCCAGGGATTGCTTTGAAGTTCTGAGGTTTAAAAGTTGATGGTTTTTATACTTAAAAAACATAAGCCAAATCAACAGTTGTTAAGTGAAGTTGTCATGTTATGGTCAGATTCCATCACAACAAGAAAAATAAAGGTTGACAAATGACAAAGATAAACTGAAGGGCAAAAAAATAGGCTGAAGTCTTGAAACACCAAACAATGAATAATTAAAGCCAAAAGCAAAGAACACCAAGAAATAGAGCAACATCCTTTAACTGACACAATGGCATGAAATCAATTCCATTTTAATATCCCTTAAGAGGGTAAGAATTATTTCCCTGTCTCTAGTGCCAACCTCAAGCTGTTTCCTAAGGAAGCCAAGTAATGGTGATCAACAATGTCTGGAGAATTAATAAAAGAAATTAAGACTAAAGAGCTATATTACTACAAGTTAGAGAGCTATTTATAATAATTTGGAGCCAGTTTCAGAGGAGCTGCAAAGTGGCACCCCATAAGTATATAAAGTATATATAAAATCATCTAAATTCATCACAGATATTTAATGTATTTCAAAAGTTGTGTTCAACTCAAACAGGAAGCTGGGCAATGGTAGAAGACCACGGATTCGCTGCACACAAATCTGACTGCACTTGCCGCTCGAACCCATTTGAGCAAACTAGCTCAGGAATTAGAACTCACTGGTGTGTGTATCACGGGCAAGTAACTTAACATGTGCTGCCTTATCCGTAAAATGGGGCTGATGGAGTTTTTACCATAGGTTTAAGGTGATGCTTAAGTGTAACTGTGCCAGTAAAGACAGCAATGTCTGCAGAGAGGCTCAGCAAACATCAATCAATTTACCCAAAAGAAAGCCAAACTGACACTGAACCATTTGCTGATGAGTTACCACTACAGGAAGAGTAAAAGTGTTGCTCTAATTTTACTACTTGTGGAGACCTATCTCCTCCCAAACCGCTCACTTCTTCCAAGGGAGCAGGAACTCAGCAAACACTAGGTTCCCCATATTCGTCTACCACTCCTACTCTCCTGCCCAGTGGCTCCCCTCCCGTCTCCGCGGGGTTGGGACAAGCAGTGCCAACACCTGGCAGCGCTTGCCCCGCGCCAGGCATTGTTCTAGCACCTTACATCTTCACAGCAACTTCGTGGGCCGGTACAGCTAAAGAAATGGAGCGATCTCTTCTCCCAGTTTTTTGGGTAAACAGAAAATCCATTAGATTCTACTGGACCAAGGTAGCTCATGCTTGACACGCCAGCTGCCTACACTATGCGATTCTAAAAAGTGGGGTAAATACCCTAATAAGAACGAGCCTGTTAGCAGATTCTTCTAGCGACTATCCAAGATTTCCAAGTTTGTCCGAACCGAGGTAACACATGAAGAGCGTCTTGCACACGTACCAGGGCGCGCAGCTCAGTTAGCCCAGGCGGCAGCACCCGAGGGCGCGCCCAGCCCAGAGCTCAGGTCATGTTGGGGCACAGCCCTAAGCCGCAGTCTCTGCCACCGCAATTCATTGCAACCCACAACAAACCTTTCCCAGGGACGCTGTCACGCGCCCGGAGGGAAGTGGCCAGCACGTCCCACAAGGGTCAGAAGAAACCACCGAGAGGAAGAGTGAGGGCGGGCAAGGACTCCTCCTCCCCGGCACTGCGCATCGCCGCGAGCGCTGCCCACCCGCGCGGCCGCTGCCCACGCACTGCTGGCCACAGGTGCCCGCTCTTCCGAACATAAACCCCGCCGGACCCCCGCCGCCCTGCAGAGGCCGCAGCTCCAACAGCTGGAGCGACCCCAGCGCGAAGCGGGCGCAGACCTTGCTTGCCGCGCGGATCCGCACCACGCAGCCTGCAGAGCCCGCGATCTGGCGGGTGCGGAGCAAAGCACAGGCTGCAGCGCTGGGAGCCCGGGCCTGCACGCACCTACCTCGGGGGTGGTGTGTCACGAGCAGATCCACCCGCTGCAAGTTGGAGGAGAGCAGAGGAAAGTTTCCCCGCCCAGCGCTCGCCTCCGGCAGCTGCTGCGCCTCGGCGCAACTACGCCATCCGGGCTGGCCCGGGACTTTCACCTCCTGCAGGGAGCTCCGGGAATTGCGCAGGGAAAGTGGCCGGGCGAGAGCCGCAGACTTCCCTCCGTCACTCCTTGGGAAGAGGAAAGTGTCTCTCCGCGTCCCCGAAACCCTCGATTCCCCCCATCGGGCCGACCCAGCGCGCTCTCGCTCCCTCTTACACGCGCGGGCGGGGCCGGGCAGGGCGCCACAGCAATCAGCGCGCTGGGGGAAGGGCGCTCTCTGCTGCGCCCCCACCGGGGGCTCTGGGCCGCCCTGAAACTCCTCCTTCCCTCCTCCCGCCTCTTTTCCCTCCCCTCTGCCTCCCGGCTGTTGGATGAGCCCCGGGAGCTGCTCTATCCTGCGTTGCCCTTGGGCAGAAAAGATGGGACAGGAAAGCAGGAGTTTGGGGCGCTCAGGTTGGGGTGGCAACTGGGGGCCTCGGTCCTTGGAGAAGGGAGGGGGACACGCGGTGCAAACTCCAAGGAATGCTCCCTCCAACTGGGTACTTCAGACTTCCCAGGACTCTCTAGAGGAGAAGGCTTACAATTTGGTTCCTCGATCTGGATATAAAAATTCTAAAACTTAAGATAAACTGAGCGTACCCTCTTACCCACTCCCCTGCACAGCCCCCCGACTCTACACATTCATATTGCCCGTTTGGTTTTCTCAACCTCCCAACCCTGCTTTTTAACTCAAGATTTGCTATGGTGGTAGGCACCAGCAGAGTTACATCTTCCTCTCATTAATAACTGGCAATGTAATACCCCGAGCAGTTTTCCCCTGCTAGCTCAATGAATTGATACCAATAATGGAGCTAGGTCAGTATTACTGGCATGACCCTAGGTCGGCATGATGTCAATGACAGGTGCACCGAGCAAGATCTTGAGTGCATGTACCTGTGAACTGCGCTCTGCAGGAGCTGAATGCAGTCCTGTTTACACCTCGTTTTTCTATTAAATGTATCCTTAAATCACAGGATGCTGTCTTACAGACAGGTGAATGACAGTAAACAGGCTGGGACCAGACCTCCAAACCTGACTGTGTCACTAGAGTAACTCCGGAACCTTGCACCGAAACTTGCACGAAAGGCTTAAACTCTTCACACGTCTTTTTCAGCTCTGTAAAATGAATAGTTTGGCCTAAGAAAGTTTTCCCAAAGGTAACTTGAGGTTCTTGGAAAGTCAAAGGAAGCGGCTTCTTACCTTAAGACTTACATTATTATTTGGAAAGTTTTCAGAGTTACCATACCTATTTTGAGAGAAGAGGAAATATTTCTTACCTCTTTCTTTTGTATGGATGTGATCAAAATATAAAGTGAATATTTTAATTTTTTAAAAAAATTTATTACAGTAAAAGACACTGCCACATTACCATTAATGCTCCTGAAAACTCATTTTATGTTTGGTGGGGGTTGTTTTCGTTTTTTGACATAGGGTCTTCCTGTGGAGTTCAGGCTGGCCTTGAACTTGCTATCTAGCCCAGGTTGGCCTGGAACTCACAGTGATCCTCCTGTCTCAGCCTCTCAAGTGCAAGAATTACAGGAGTGCACCATCATGCCCCACCAAAGCTCACTTTAAACACACTTGGCCCATGGTTCTTGTTGCTTTGTGAAGCAATTCTAGAAGTCCTCTTTCGTGTCTTTGCCAGATATGATCAAAAAATACAGTAAACACTGCAGCTGAGTGTCATCCTAGGGAAAGGCAAGCTCCTAAAAACATTCTGATGTGTCCTCACCCACTTTATTCAATGGCTCTGGCACTGTGCAACTTCTGGCTCTCCCCCAAAGTCAAGATAGTCATGAAAGGTAAATCTTTTGAATTGACTCAGGACATCAAAGCAGCCAAGACAGCACAACCGAAGACAAGAAAGAAGACTCCAGAACTGCTTCAGAAACACTGGCAGCATTGATAGTAGTCAGCTGAAGTAGGGGACTAGTAGTAATGTGTCTTTTACCTTGACAAGTTTCTTAATTTAAAAATACACCCTACTTTTCTATCACCACCTTATACGTTCTTTTTATTATTATATTATTGTATTTTTATTAGTGGTTGGTTAAGAGTTTTGTCTGTTTCATGAGAGATACTGGTTTATAACCTTTCTCATAATACTTTGTCTTGTTTTGAAATTAAAGTAATATTGGCCTCAAAAAATTAGAAAGTATATTGTCCAGTTCCACT
This sequence comes from Dolichotis patagonum, assembly GCA_004027295.1. Classification (NCBI taxonomy): domain Eukaryota; kingdom Metazoa; phylum Chordata; class Mammalia; order Rodentia; family Caviidae; genus Dolichotis; species Dolichotis patagonum. The sequence continues at coordinate 22,894 of PVJX010000732.1, forward strand.
TTCTGAAAGTTCTACATAGGTGAAGGATTAATACTATTTCTTCTTTAAATATTTAACAGGATTTATGAGTGATTCTGTCTAGGCCTGGAAATTTTTTTTTTTTATCGGTACCAGGGATTGAACTCACAACTGCATGCTTGCAAGGCAGGTGCTTATGCTGCTGAGCTAAATCCCCAGCCAAGGCCTAGAAATTTTTTAGAGAGACTTCTAATTATGAATTTAGTTACTTCCCTTGAAATATGGATATTCAAAAGTATTTTTTATTAATGTCTTGCAAGCAATTTTGTGTCCTCCAAGCAATTTTTCCATCTCTTGTTTCCTCCAATCTGTCATTTTCATTTTTTCTAATTTTTTATTAGTATATATTTACCATAAATAGTGCTCACATTCATCATAGGGAATTTGTACCTATACATAATATATCTTAATTGCTCTTCTTTTTCCCATTCCCCTCCCCTCTCTTCAACCTGTCTTCTTCTCCCCATTTACAGACACTTTGTAGGAATTTTCTCAAATCATCCAAATATTTTTCTATAATACCTCAAACCTATACAATAGCTTGGTAATTCACTTCATGAAGATCATATTGTCCTTGATCAACTGACGATGCTGCAAAAACCATTCATACCTTACCAGAATTTACTGAACACTATGTGCGAGATTTGAGATACAAAGGCATTGTAGGCATGTTATGCCTTTAATTAGGCATAATACCCCAAAGGAACAAAGTCTAAGTATTAGAGTTACCTAGGCTTTTGTATAGTCTCTCTAAATGTAAAGCTTTAATGGTTTGCAAGATTCAAATTACATACTATTCACGCTGCAAGTTATCAAGTGAGTTTCAAGTACATACGTGGACTCTTGAACTGGGTATAAATATTTAATCTCATATTTAAATGTATCAATCATGTTGATGTTTTCTAACTAAAATAGCATAGTAAAAAAAGGGGAAGCCAAGTCCCAGTTAGAAATGTGTTATCTTTAAAGCATAAACTGTTCTCTAGGGAACCAGATTCATAACAGTAATCATCATCATCTATTGAACAATTGTACTAGGAGAGAGAGAGAGAGAGAGAGAGAGAGGTTTTAAACCCAGGGTACTGAGGCTTTGTAACTTACCAAAGTAAAATAGTCAACAAATTGAAAGACTTGAATTCAAGCCCCATTCACCTATCCTGAAACCCAACTCCTCAACCACCAGGGTTGGCTGCACTAAAACTTTACATATTGGCAGATAAAAATATTGGCTTGATAAAAATAAAATTCAGGGGCATTTAATTAGTTTTTAGTAGATAACACAAGGTATATTGATATTTACAAAACTAACAATGTCTTCGGAGTTTTTTGTTGTTATTGTTCTTTTGTTTTTCTTATTGCTGTTGTTGTTTTGACGTTGTTTTAGATGGGATCTTTTTGTTTGTTTTTTTTTGTTTTTTTTTTTTTTTGGTACCGGAGATGGAACTCACGACCTCACGCTTGCCAGGCAGGGGCTTAAGCCACTGAGCTAAATCCCCGGCCCTTAGATGGGATCTTACTATATTATTCAATCTGGTTTCAAATTGGCAATACTCTTGCCTCAGCCCCCCAAGTATCTCAGATTATGGGAGTGTGCCCCCATGTCCAGGTATGCCCTACCTTTTAATAATGGCGATTTTAGTGGATTTCTATAGGGATAGATATGCTCCTTTTATTAATTTCTCACAACCTAGGACTATTTGTTACCATAACAACTTCATTAGGGTACAAATTGGCATCTTGATTATTTTTTCTGACCAGTTCGTTTATTTTTATTTTTTAAACTGTAAGCCGAGGGTTGAAATAGACACACTTTACCTTACTTACATAAAAAAACATTCGACAGCAGAGTCTCTGATTTACGGAGTCTCTCACAAGGAACCACCTCTCTTCCAGGTGTGGTTCCACTCTTTTACAATGACTCATATTCAGTGAACAGTCTCCAGATTCCACTGGTTTGCACACAACTGCACAGACTCCTGATAACTTATCTGTCACTAACACCATACACTGAATCTACCCTGGCTCCTTATAGAAGAAAATACCTCAGTTTTCTAAAAAGACCATATCATCAAAAACAAAAAAACCACCTGATTGTTTCTTCTTTTTAAAAGTCCTTTAACACATGCTTCACACTTTATACATCTCAACTAATTAAATCTTGAAACAGCTGTTAGCCTTATTTTACAAATTAGAAAATGGTGCACAAAAAAGTTAGATAACTTGCCGAAGGTCACACAACCAGCTTGTGGCAAAGCTGGGAAGCAAAGCAGGCGGCAGCCTGGCTCCGAATGCTGTGTTCTGAATCTCCGCTTTGCACTGCAGGAAAAATGAGCCTCTTCCGCTCCTGCAGCTCAGTTCTTTGAAAGTTTCAAAAGCAAAAGTTTGTTTATGATAAATAGTATTCCACCAACACATAAAAGTAGATTGTTTTCACCCAGTAAAGAAAGCTAATGTAAAGTTTGTCTAACACAGCCAATATCTTGGAGGCAATTGCACAACTGCTTTTAAGAACGTGTGACAGAATGTGAACCAAATGTTGTTCCAGAACTGTTGGGACAGGATACTGGTCTCCAAACTACAACATGTGCTCTCATTTTCTGCTCAGTTGATCTGTTATCACAGATAGATTTATTACTTCATTTCTAAAATTCTCTCCTAAAAATTCCAACTCACACTTTCAGGGGTTCTATATACAATCATGATCTAAGGCTATAATTTAAAACCACATTTTCTATATCTGAAATTAGAATTTGGTTTTCACCGAAAAAATTTGCAGTTGGCAAATTGTAAATTAATGAAGGAAAAAAAACTATCAGATGAACCTGCGTGCAGGGCAGAGTCCCAAAAAACACCTGATTCAGAACTAGAGGATTCCTCAGAGAATTTGGAAATACAAATCCAAAGCAAATCCCTTGTAACCAGAAGTTCCTGCAAACTTGCCATTTCCTGTGACTGAAAGGAACCCCAGTGGAGGTTTACACAATACACCTTCAATTTCCCCCTCAGCAGGGATTCTGATGAAGCAGGAAAACTCAGCATTTCAGAGTGAAGGCAACAAGGCCTGAGATGCACGTGGTCTGAGCTCCCCAGAGGACCTGGCAGAGCCTTGGTCTCTTTGCAGCAGGAGCTGGGATTCAAGGGCGGGGGGACCTGCCCCACCCCGTCTCCACGGCAGATCTGCTAGACCTCTTTTATCTGTTTTTGGTTTGTTGGATTTGGGCTCAGAGAAGAGGAAAAAAGAAAGCATTATGAGTTGTGAAATGTTATTTTGTGCTCAAGGGGACCAACAAGATAGGGCTGAGGATATAGCTCAGCGGCACAGCGCCTGCCTACCAAGTGCAAAGTCGTGAGTTCAAACCCCAGTAACCAAAAACAAAAAACAACAACAACAACAACAACAACAAAAACCAGCCAAGATATACATTACATTAACATACATTAATATCTGTAAATATTGTAAATCTTTGATCATAATGTAGGCCCTTTTATCACTGATGGTCTTCACCACCCTCTCTGTTCCAAGATTGTGTTTAATTCAGGAAGGCTTGCACAGAGTAAAATGAGTAAAGGGCTGGTTACAATTTGGATGTCCAGTGTCTCCTGAAGTTCTCTTGTGCTCAGAAGCAGGGCTCTTGAAAAGTGACAGGATCTTGGGGATGCGTGAGTGAGCAGTTAGGAGGGGGGTCTGTTTAGCGTCCAGTCTCTGAGTGCTGACCTGGAAAGATGTGTCTGCCTGCCAAGCTCTTCCCTTCTCTCTCTGCTTCCTGGAGACCATGACATGGCATAAGCAGCTTTCCTCCACCTGGCCTTGCTCTCTGCTTTCTGGCTGCCATGGGATGAGCAGCTGTCCTCTACCCAAGACCTCCTGCCCTGCCGTTTCTGCCTTGGAGCCAGCCAACCAGAGACTGTAACTGTGATCCAAAATAAACTTCTCCTCTTTTAAGTTGTGGTTTTGGATATTTTGTCTCCACAACAAGAAAGTGACTAAGACAACACCCATTTCATCCTCAGAATCATCAATGGCTTAGGGCTTTTTCATCATGAACATGTCATTTTTACTAAAAGCCATGAGGTAATCATTCCTTTTTATTCTTTTTCCTTTAATAGAGATGCAATTAAAGCAATAACATTTAAGATCACAGGATATTTTACAGCATAATTAAGAACTGATCGGTTGACTGCCAACTGAGCTGTGATTTCACCATTAAGAGACTAGAGGACCTCACAATCCTGTTTCACAGTCTCCACAAGAAATCCAAGCCTGGAAATTATTGAAAGGCTAAAGAACCTGGCAAGGTCAAAGTAATGACTGTGTCACTTCTCCAGTCACAGTTTCAAACATTAGCTGAAAGGAAGAAAATGGTATCCCAAAGAAGGGAAATAATGTGTAAAATACCTTTTATATTCCTTTTATTTTGGTCTTATAATACTATACTGCATTGGTAGAGACAAAAGTCATACCTACACTGCTTATTGCCGTTGCTGGAATACTGACTGCCTTGAAATACTGAAGGCACTGATACTAGAAAAGGAGAAACACTTCAAAAGGGGTCTGGCTACTCCCCAAGTGAGAGACGGGAAGGAAGCACTCATTAGCTTACACAATACTCCCCCTTCTACTTACTTCTTCCCTTTGAGAAGGGACAGCCTACCTCTTTCTCCTCTGCCTTGGGTCTCTTACCTGGCACAGTCTTGCTCACATTACCTTAGGTTTTGTTTATGTCACTTTAAAACACTCTTCACTGTTGATAAAATCAAACAAATTGTTCAGGCTCTGTGTTTAAAGGGAGGGGAAAAGCTTCTTTCTTATTTATTTATTTATTTATTTATTGAGACAAGATTTTGCTGCTAGTTCGGACTGAACTTGAACTCACTGTGGAGCCCAGGCTGGCCTCAGACACACAGCAAACCTCCTACCTCAGCCTCCCCAGTGCAGGCATTACAGGTATGCACCACCACACCCAGTAATTTTTATTTTATTTATTTATTTTTTAGAGTTTTATCTTTGTGTGTGTGTGTGGTGCTGGGAAGGAAACCCAGAGCCTCACATACACTAGGCAAGTTCTCTACCATTGACCTACATTCGCAGTGCTGAAGTTCGTTTATGCCCTCATGACTTTTTGTTTCCTCTTTTCTCTTCACCTGATTTTTCTCACATGTCTTAGTTTCAGGCTACTGTAACAGAAGTACCAAGCCTATGTGGCTCAGACAGAAAATGTGCATTTTTCACAGTTCCGAAGGCTGGAAAATTCAAGATCATGATACCAGATAAGAGCCTGCTTCCTGTTTCATAGATGACTATGTCCTTGTCGTGTCCTCACATGGCAGAAGGAGTGGAGAAATCTCTAGGGTCTTTTACAAGGGCACTATTTGTGAGGGTTATACCCTCATGACCTAAAGCATCCCTCAGAGGCCCCACTCCTACCAACATCATAAGGCTTAATATTTTGAAATATGAATTTAAGGATATACAAATAGTTTATATATCAGGGTTCACTAGAGGAGCACCATGTATGTTATTACAGTGTTCCTTACAATGGGAGACTCGGAGGATCCAATTAAAAGCAGAAGGTGTAGACCTCACTGCAGTCTCATGGGAGTCTTTATTAGGAAGCCTGGAGACAGGTGGCCAAAGGTGATAGTGAAGACTGGAGCTCCACTGAAGAAGCAAAAGTGAGATTTCCATCTCCTTTCCCCCTTTTATTCTATTCAGGCTATAAACTTATTGGTTGGTGCTACTCAAAACCTGAATGGGTCTTCCCTCTTCAGCTGATTAATCATCCAGACAAGCCCAGAACAGCACTAAACTAATCTGATAGGCATTTCCTATTCAAGTTGACACCACAATTAACTATCACAGTCCCTAGCATCCTACTTTTCCTTGAATGTAATTTTGTTCATTTCAAATGCATAAACAGTACATATATATTTACAGAGTTTATATACATTTGTAAAAATAAATGTATAGCATTTAAGAACATGTTTTAAGTGATTAAGAAGGTAAATTTTATGTTATTTATATTTTACCACAGTTTAGAAACTGGAAAAAACACACCAAAATTCTATAGCCTTTTACTTATTTTTGCCCAAGGTACATTTCACAAAACTATGATATTATGTAACAACCTGGATATTGATACTGATAAGATTCATCAAACTAATTTTTTCTCTTTCTTTTTTCCCCAAGGGTCTGGAAAGGCTCAAGGCATGAATGAGTCCACTGCAGCCTTACACATTTACTTGGCTGAAGCTTCTAGGATTTTCTGGTCCACAAATAGCCATCCATCTATTCTTCACATTTCCCCAGGTTCACAAGTACTGGTTTCAATGTGGATTGTGACTGTTTCGCTCTACACGACTTATCATGTTTGTTCACTGAAGTCAAGGTGCTGAACAATTCTGTCAGTACCGTCAGTAATTATGCATGCCTCCCTTTCATGCTTGCTCCCCTTTTTAATCCTAGGAAATCCCTAATTGATCTACTATTTCTAAAATTATGTTGTTTCAAAAATATCATATAAACAGCACCCCACACTGTGTTCTGTTGGCATTGTCTTTCCTTCAGCATAATTCCCTGGATGTTTTTACAAGATAATGTGTATATTAGTCATTCATTCCTTTTTATTGATGAATAGTGTTTCATATAATCTTTTTTAAGATACTAAAACTCTCTATAGTCATGATAATAATTACTGTTCTATAAAATAAAAACAAACATGGGAAAGAAGCCCATCTTGCTGCTAAGTCTGGCCTCAAGGAAAAGGCAGGGTGGGCTGGCAGGGGGAAGTGCAGGACTAGGAAATCAGCAGCCTCTTCAGTGTGGGCTCCTCAGGGTAGAGAGAGGTGGTGTAGGAGGAAGGGACAGTAGGATCTCCAAAGAGAGCAGAGCAGTATATCCAAATTCTTTTTTACCTACTTTGCAGTACCTGCAGGCCTTCTCCTCTTGTCTCCTTTTCGCAGAGTCCTGGATGTTTCTCTGGCAGTGGGCACCTGGAGAAGCTGGCTGGGTGCTCAGTGGGCCTCACCTGGCCTCTCACCAGGCTGTAGAAGTGTGGGGTAGGGAGAGCAGGGCAAAGGCCACTTGCGAAAGGTCCAACTGGAAAGCCTCTCAGCCCAGAAACCTCTGGCCCTCTGGACCCTGGTGTGATATCCGATATCTGTGGTGAGACCAGGATCTGACTCCTGGGAATCTTCCACCAGAGGCAAAGCACACGAAAAAGCCCAAAAGGCTCCAGGCACTATTGGCTTTGGGGTGCAAGCAAATCATGTGGGTCCTGAGGGAGAACCTCTGTCTTCTGGGGTTGCTCCAGCCAGCCCTGCAGTCTGGGGACAGGAAACATCTTCAGGCAGCACCGAGCTGGCTGTTGCAGGCATCCTGTGCTCTCTGGGGCACATGGAAGCTCCAGCCTCCCTTCTGGTCTGCCCACCGATGGTCACAAACACAGCCCTACTTGGAGAGGCCTAGCCAGCCTCAAACTTTCTGTGTGACCTTGAAAGGGATGCTTCTTTCTTTACCTCATGTAATAAATTGTGTACAGTTAATAGTTGATTCAGCTGCTCATCCTTCAAGAGAAACCTAGGTTGATCCCAGCTCAGCTTCTGGCTATTATGAATAACACTGCTATGAAAAAGCTTATATCTAGATTCCTAAGTTTTTTAGGGTTTTTTTCCCTTCATATGAATTATTTTCTAATATTTTGTTGTACCAGTTATCTTCAAAACTTCACTGGCTATTCTTTCAACTTTTCTCTAGGCTTCAGTCTTCAAAATATAAAGTCTAGAAGGGAGAAAACTTCACTGGGAATGCTGAATTAACTTTGCACTTGACCTGAGACAGTCTCAGATTGCATTTGGTTGGATAGAAATCCTTTTCAACCCCCCACTTTCCCAGAGCTAAGTTATGTATCTTTTAATTTTTTTGCTTAAAAAAAAATTGAGGCTCCAAAGCTGTTTCCTCAGATATCTGACTTTTGTCAAGCAATTCCAGGTTCAACTCAGCTGGAATTTTGAATGTTGCTTGAGTTCACTTACACAGTTGCCCAGTTGTTTCTTCTCATTCACACATACATGCATGTAAGTGTGTGTGTGTGTACATGCACACACTTGTGTATATGCGGTGCTGGGCAAAGCTCTACAACTGAGCTACACCCCAGCTCGCTCGTTCTCTCTCTCTCTCTCTCTCTCTCTCTCTCTCTCTCTAACTAGTATTTCTGCTTCTGAAATTCTTTTTTTTCTGAGGACACACTAACCTTTATAAAAGAACTCTGCAGCTCCACAGTTCTCATGGATATTGCACTGTCAAAATGGCCTGCTGGGGGCACCATGTAGCAAGCAGGAATCATCTGAGGTATAACAGCACATTTTGGGAGAAGAAGCACATTATTTGAAAAGGCAAAAGTCCTCAAAAGCATAGTTGTTTGAAAATTTTGCTATCTTTAGGAAAGTTCACACACACGCACACAAAGCATCATGTTTCAAAGACCTTGATGTGACACAGTTCTGATGACAGAATATTTTCACTGACAGCATATTGGTTCACTAAGCTCAACTCAACCTGATAATTACATAATTGTGATGAGATTAACTGAATGGACCATCCAAATGTTTTGAAGGTCAACACAGGGGCCCTCTGTCCGGTAATACTTTTATTCTTCAGTTATTTTTAGACTGGTGTGGTGAGAATGTGCTGTGCAGTCATGCGGAGGATTATACATGTTTTGTTCCAGGACTCATTTATGACTATTGTGTGGGCTGAATTGAGCATAACTTACCAACTGGAGGCACAAAGTAGAAAACTGCTCTTCAAATGAAAGAATGGGTCTCGTTTATTTTTTAAAATCCTCAAAATACAGAAAAATGCGAAGAATGCTATAAATGCCCATGCATCAACATCCAGAATTGATCACTGTTAGCATTCTGACAAGTTGCCTTTTTGATAAGAAATAAAACAAGTGTCCTGGGGATTTAGCTCAGTGGCACAAGTGCCTGCCTGGCAAGTGCGAGGTCATGAGTTCAATCCCTGGTACCAAAAAAATAAATAAATAAATAAATCAAAGTCCCCTTGACCTTTCCCCCAATTCCAGTCCTGACCAGCTTCCTTCTGTCTCTTCAGAAGCAACCACTTCTATGAATTTATTATGTCTTTCTAGAGTGTGTTATACTCTTACATACATATATATGTATTGAAAGTCAGAGACAAAGAGAGCAAAACACAATGCTATTAGCATGAAAATGTTGCATAAATAGCACATAATGTATAATTTTATTTTTTTAGTTCACACCATAATTTTTTTTTCTGTGTAAGGGATTAAACCTAGCACCTCGCTAATGCTAAGTAAGCACTCTGCCACTGAACTATATTCTCAGCTCCTCAATATTATTGTTACCAAAATGCCAGATTCATATCCCACAGTTTACAAAGAATGAAAACAAAGACAGAGGAGAGGCAGGATGCAAGCAAATTTATTTAAAAGATAAAAAGTCAAGAAAGTAAAGTTCCTAATAGCTGGGTGGGGGTTCTGAGTAGGATACCTATGAAGGGTCATTGTCTAGATGTTTTTAAGGAATTTACAAGGGAGTGCAGGCTGTTGTATAAACAATACAATCTCTACCCTATAGGAGACTAGACATTTTTTAGGGTCAAATCTGCAGTGTCCATGCAGTACCATGCAGGGCCCATGTACCCTTGAGCCAGTGGCCTACCTGATCTTGCCCTAGGGAGGTCCTTGACAATGACAGGACATCTGCAGAATGTTTTTATAAGACCACCAGAGTGAGCACACCCCATTTTGGGCTTCCTAACTCTATTTTGGGGCCACTGTCCTTACTACCTAGTGGAATACTAACTCCTATCTTGTTAATTTCTGTTTTATTGTGATTTTTAAATTTATCTGTGTTGTGTATATATTCAGTCCTCCATATCCTCAGCTTTTGCATTAGTGGATTCAAGCAATCAGAGAACAAGGGGTATCTGTACCTGTATCCCAGTTCACTTCTACAACAATTTCTGCGGCCTATGATACATAACAAAGAGTGGAATTCTTGGGTTGCAAAGTATAAACAATAAAAACTTTACAGATATTGCCAACACATGTCCCTTCCTTTGGGGCTTAGATTTCCTGTGTGATGGGTTTGAGACATTCTACTTTCCCACTACCTCCCAACATTAATACTGTTAGACTTTCCAACTTTTTAAATTTGGAGGGACACTTGCCTTCCTCAGACTTCTAGTAAAGTTGAACATAGTTTCAAATTTGTTAAACATTTGGTTTTGCTCCCTGTGATACTTGCTAAATTTCTAGACAAAGCAAATTACAAAAAAATGTAAGGGGAGGAGTAAGGAGATATTGGTCAAAAGATGAAAATTTCAGTTAGACAGGAAAAATAAGTATTTGAGATCTACTGCATGATGATTATAGTCAATAGTAATTATTGTACATTTCAAAATTGTTAAGAATAAATTTCATATGTGTTGACTACAAAGAATAAATATGTTAGGTGATGGTATATTAACCAGCTTGATTTAATTATTTCACAATATTCACACATATCAAAGCATCACACTTTACTCCATAAAAATAAACAATTACTATTGACCAATTAATCTTTTTCTTTAAAAAAAGGAAAAAGCAGTTTCTTGAAAAGCAGTAGTATGAGTCAGGTGTGGTGGCACACATCTATAATCCCAGCACTTGGGAAGCTGAGGCAGGAGGATTGTTGCAAATTTGAGGCTGGCCTTCAAAGTGAGCTCAAGATTAGGCTGAACTGTATAGCGAGACTCTGTCTCAAAGAGACAGGAAAAAAAAAAAGCAGTAGTACTAACATTTTGTGTATAATAAGTAGGTAGTTAATATTAATGTTGGTACTTTAAAGTTTTGTATTTGGGGCATCGTGGGATATAAAATGTGTTCAATTTTCTTAATATATTTAAAAACATGCTTCTTATATAACATAGCAAAACAAATATCTTCAGTACCAAACCCAGTGTCTGGCAAATAGCTGGTATTCAATATGTATCAGCTGAATGGACAAATGAAAGGAGTAAGTCAAGATAATTTCAGAAAGAGCATTTTGAAAATAGTACTCTGCTAAAGAGAAAGTCAGGCAGTGTTTAAAAATACACGATAAAGAAAACCAAAACCAAAACAACAAAATACTTCTTTCTACTAATCACGGTATTTCTTGTGAGGTATTAAATTAATAGTTCCACTTTTCAGGTTGAAAATCAAATACTTCTAATACTAAAGTCTTGTCTCAGGTGACTTTTCTGAGAACTTGCCATCAAGCTCTACAAACAAGGTTTCTCTACTGTCTCTCTGATGTATATCTTGGTAGTTTTTTGTTTTGTTTTTATTAATATATGTTTATTATATGTCATGGTTGCATTTGTTTGAGGGGATTTCTATATAAATATAGGCTGCATATAGCATGCCTTTATCATTTTCAAACCCTTTATCTACCCTCCCTAAAATCTCTCCTGCCCCTACCTCAGGGTCCTCTTCCCCATGTCCAACAAATCTACATTTTTGTTTCCTACCATCCTCCTTTTTAAACTTTTATTTATGTTATAGGCTTCTCACCTAAGAAAAACATGGGATATTTAACTTTCTGTGCCTGACTTATTTCATCTAACCTGATGGTCTCAAATTCTATTCATTTTCCTGCATAAGACAAGATTTCATTCATTTTTATTATGAATAGTATTCTAATGTGTATATATTCCACATTTTCTTTATCCATTCACTTCTTTATGGGCATCTAGGCTGTTTTCACAGTTTCAGAATTAAAACCAGAAGAAACACAGCCAAAACTATCCTGAAGATCAAAACAGGAGGTATTACAATTCCAGACTTCAAGTTATATCACCAAACTATGGTAACAAGATCAGCATGGAACTGGCACAAAAATAGACGTGTAGAACAATGGAATAGAACAGAAGACACAGAAACGACCCTATGCACCTTCATCCATCTGATTTTTCACAAACAGGTCAAAAACATACATCAGAGAAAAGATGGTCTCTTTAATAACAAACCATGCTGGAAAACCTGGTTATCCACACGCAGAAGATTGAAACTAGAGCCATCCTACACTAATATCAAAAATCAAAATGGATCAGAGAGTTAGATATAAAACAGAAATGTTGAAATTTCTACAAGATAACTTCAGGGAAACACTTGAGGCCATAGACACAGGCAAGGACTTCCTGAACAGAATTCCAGTGGCACAGGGAATAATATCTGGAATCAACAAATTGGATTTTATCAAAGTGTTCTGGTTTTAATGTACTTTGAAATCAGAATCATTTCTTATTGTTTTCATATATTTCTGATGTTCTTCATCACATTAGTGATCAGAAATGAGGTGTAATCCCCCAAGCCCTTGCCAGCAAGAGCTAAGTAAGATCTCCCTGTATGCTAAAGGGAATTCAAGGGCTAGGGATTTAGCTCAGTGGCACAAGCGCCAGCCTGGCAAGCACTAGGTTGTGAGTTTGATATCCAGTACCAAAAAAAAAAAAGAAAAAAAAAGGGCTGTGGAGGGCTGAAAGGAGTTCTGCCTTAACTCATGTCTTGTGAAGAATAAACTGCTGTTGGGTCTGATTGACTGTCAGTGGATTGTGGTGTGGCATATCTGGCGGCTACTGAATGCAGCTTACAATGCTAAATAAAAATCTTTATTCTTTTATTTTTTTTAAAAAAAAAGTGCTCCGGTTTTGACCACACAACAAGAAAGGAAAGCAAGAAAGTGAAAGAAAGAAAGCAAGAGAGCAAGAAAGCAAGAAAGCAAGAAAGCAAGAAAGCAAGAAAGAAAGAAAGAAAGAAAGGAAAGCAAGCTGAGTGCAATTGTACTAACCTTGAGTTTTCAACTGGAAAGTAACACAATCACTCTTGAATATCAAAAAACTGCTTTGATTCTTTTCTTGCTCTTGATTTCAATTTTGTGTGAAGTTAGGTGGTTTAGTAGATGTTATTTTCTTGGTTTTCTTAAAACAAGGTCTCACTACCTAGTGTAGACCAGCTTTGAATATGCTATATAGTCCAGGCAGGCCTTGAACTTGTGCTCCTCCTGCTTCAGTCACCTGAGTACTGGGACTGTAGATATGCACCACCACACTTGGCTAAATGTTACTTCAAAAAAAATAATTCTAAAATATATTCTTTTTAGAGATCCTTCTATATTCATATTAAGCTTTTTTTTTTTTTTGTACCAGGGATCGAACTCACGGCCTCACACTTGCCAGGCAGGCACTTAAGCCACTGAGCTAAATCCCCAGCATTTCATATTAAGCTTAACTGTTCCAGTTATTAGTTTTGGGACCATTTCCAATATTAAAAATTATCATTTTAATTAAAGTAACATTTAACAGCTTCATTAATGAGTATTAATAATACACTAGCTATAATCTCCTAGTACAATAGCTTGGTTTTATTTTTGTTGTTACTGTTGTGTGTGTGTGTGTGTGTGTATGTTTTATTTATTTGTTTGTTTTTTACTTTCCTGGGTACTGAGAGGAGGGTCTAGAACTATTTTTTATTATTGTTGTTGTTTTTGTTTCTTATAAAGCAAAACAGAAAAATACTATATATGAAAAACTTGACATTTTGACTATTTCCACCTTGCAATATATATTCTTGTCTGCTTCTTGTCTTTTTTTCTGGAGATTGAATCTAAGGTCTTTGCATTAAGCTCCAGCTCCAGCTTTGTTTGTTTGTTCGTTTGTTTATTATGTATTTATTTATTTTGAGACAGGGTGTCACTCAGTCAGTATATTGCCGTGTTTCAACATGTAGTGGTCCCTCCCCAGCTTCCCAGAGTTCTGGGGTTGTAGGTCTACACCACCAAGAACAACTGTAACATAGATTCTTAACTCACGCCTTCATGCTAGTATCAACACTGACACACTTTTAAACTCCATGACATGGTCCAACATTAGTGCTCTCTTGTTTGGAAAAGGGTTGGAACAGCAGCAAAGCTGAATCATCATACAGCTTTACACTATCTCAAAATAACAAAAACTAAAACTGCTACTGACTGGCTCTGGATATTTCCCCAGGCGTGACCATGGTGAAAAAGCAAACTCTGGAGAAATGAAAGAAAGTTACTGTCTTAAGGAAAGTACCTAACAAAGATACTGCTTCTTATGGTGCAGTACAGTATACTCAAACCAGCTTCCCAAAGACTTGGTTGAATGAGATTCAGAAAAACATATGAATATTTTAACATAAATATTAGCTAATACATTAATACTAATGTAAACATATTAAACATTGTTTTAGTTACTTTTTAGGCACTGAGATGAAACACCCAAAACCCACAACTCTAAAATGTTTATTTTGGCTTACAGTTTATAGAGGTTTCAGTCCATAGTCAAGTGGTTCCAAGGCCAAGGAAGGAGGAAAGGAAATAGACCCGTCTAGGCCATCCTCCCAGGGACCCATCTTCTCCAACCAGGCTTCACCTCCCAACATCACATTTAGCTACAAACTCACCAGTGCACTAGTCCACTGACAAGTATCACATCCCATGACCCAACCACCTCCCAAAAGCCCCACCAACGAGCATATGAGTCTTTGGGGGGGGGGCATACAGTTATAAACCATAACAAACATTAACCAAAGACATTAAATATAAAAGGTCTAATATTTAACATCAGCATAATAACGTTAATATTAACATGAACGTAGTAAGCCTTTGGGAGATTCTGAAGTAAAGAATCCCACCTAACATTTCTGGGCCTCACTATGTTGCCCAAGCTGATCTTAAATTTGTGAGTTCAAGTGATACTCATGCTTCAGCTTCTCCAGTGGCTGGGACTAAGGCTCACAGCACCACTCCAGATTCCCTTTTTTTTTTCACTTCGCACTTGCCAAGCAGGCGCTTATGCTGAGCTAAATTCCCAGCCCCTCTTTTTTTCCTTATTTTTAACCCTACATTTTCCAAACTTCTAATTTTATTCCAGAGCACTTTTAAAAATTAAGACATATAGAAGTAATGTTCTGTAGAGCCTGGTTTGTAAAATTCAGATAAAAGAAATATTATTTGTTATTTGTTTTAAACAATCCATCTCACTAATGTATTTCATCAACAAGTATTTTTTTCTACTGGTAACAGACACATACTAAAATGAAATTGCAGAATGATGCCTGACTCATCAGTGTCTGAAAAATGGTTCTGGTGCTCCCCATGTGTCACTTATCTCCTACAAAACACTTTGAATTTAGCCCTTAAGGGGCTGGGGATTTAGCTCAGCAGCATAAGCGCCTGCCTTGCAAGCAAGTGGTCGTGAGTTCGATCCCCGGTACCAAAAAAAAAAAGAATTTAGCCCTTAAAAACTAATAAGAAACTCTCTAAGAACTTCCCTGCAATTCCAACCCCACCTTGATTTAAACACTGGCTTTGTAATCTGGATCAAATATCGTAAGTGGTTTCTCCTGTACCCCAGTGTGAAGATGAATTACTGCCAAGCTTTATAAGATAATAAAGGAACTTTCTGAAATATCATTAGATATGCTGTATTGGTCAGTTTTTCCACTGCTGGGATAAAAATACCTGACACCTGCAACTTGAAGGATGAGAGGGTTATTTTAGCTCACAGCTTTTGAGAAGTTTCAGTTCATCGTTAACTGGCTCCAAGGCAGGGCAATCAGGGCAGAAGGGCCTCATCAAGGAAAACGATTCATCTTATGGAATCCAGAAAGCTGAGAACAAGGGAAGAGCACCTGAGAAGGAGCAAGTATCAGATGGAGTCACTACAGTCACGCTGCACTGCGTGACCCACCCAGACACACCCAGGAGAAAATCAAGCTGATAATCAAGATATAGCTTTTCAAAATTTGTGATAAAAGTCACGTAACAAAAATCTCCAGTGTGTCTATTTTTAAAGATAGTGTTTAGTAGTATTAAGTATATGCATATTGTTATGCAACAGACCTCCAGAATTTTTTATATTGCAAAACTGAAAATCTTTACTCATTGATACATATCCTATTTCCCCCTTTCTTCTAGTCCCAGGCAACCACCATTCTATTTCTTGCTTCTGTGAAGTTGATTGTTTTAGAGACCTTGTGTAAGTGGAATCACAAAATTTTTATGTCTTGTTTTACTTAGCATATGTTCTCCAGGGGATTTAGCCCAGCGGCATAAGTGCCTGCTTTGCAAGCAAGCAGTAGTGAGTTTGATCCCTGGTACCAATTAAAAAAAAAAAAAAGACAGATATTACTAGTCCCTTTACCTCAAGCATATGTTCTCTGGTTCATCTGTGCTGGAGTGTGTAATAAGATACCTTTTTTTAAAAAATGAGTGATACTCCATAGTGTATATATACATATATATACATACATACATATATATACATATGTATGCATATATATGTGTGTGTTTGTGTGTGTATATATATATATATATATATATATACCACATTTTTATCATTCTTTCATCCACTAATGAACACTTGGATTGCTTCCACTGCTTGGCTATTGTAAATAAACTGCAATGAACATGGGCATGTGAAGATCTCTTCAAAATTCTGCTTTCACTTCTTTTAGATACATACCCAGAAGTGGGATTGATGAACCATATGATAACTTTAAAAGAAAAAAATTTTTTCAGGAATCTACACACTGGTTTCCTAGGGACTGAAATACTAACATTCTCATCAATAGTATATTTACAGG
Source organism: Dolichotis patagonum (assembly GCA_004027295.1). Lineage (NCBI taxonomy): Eukaryota > Metazoa > Chordata > Mammalia > Rodentia > Caviidae > Dolichotis > Dolichotis patagonum. The sequence continues at coordinate 39,585 of PVJX010000732.1, forward strand.
AGTTCTGATTTCTCTACATTCTTGCCAATACTTGTTATTTTCTGTTTTTCTCAATAGTCATTTCTTTTTTTAATTTTATTTTTTTGTGGTACCAAGAATGGAACTTAGAGTCTAGGCTATATTCCTACCCTTTTTTGTATTTTATTTTGAGACAAAAATCTCTCTAAGTCACTAAGTTGGTCAACGTGGGGCTCAAACTTGTGATTGTCCTGCTTTAGCCTCTCAGAGTACTGGAATTACAGGCATGAGCTACCACACCCAGACTAGCCACATATAATTTATATTATATGTATTTTTATTTGTCCTTCTTCTCTGAAAAATATACAACAACTTTTCATTAACTCAAATATGTGATCGCCTTGAACAAACACAAGTAGCTGCCAAAGAACAGTAAGTAGCTCCAGCAGAAGGAAGACCCAGTAAAAACCAATATCTGAAAATATACAATTAAGGAAAACTACATCCAAAAATCAGAATGTGAGCTTATGTGGAGGTTCTAACACAGGAGCACAGCTGCTCATGTCCCATTGACTGAAGAATGGGCCTCTTCTCTAAGAGAAGGTCTTCAACCAAGTTCACAGCGGATACCTGCCTAGTCACCCAGGTCGGCTGAATCAATCCCAGGGGTCAGTAGGGTGGAAGATGTCACAGCCAGATCACCCCATCTCCAACCAATATTTGCAAATTGAAATAGCTACATCCCAAAGTCAAAGTGAAACAAGGCAATCTTTTTGCAATTGCTTAACCATTTATGTGATTAAGATTGCAAGGATTTACAAGTTTTTCCAGCTATTTGTTTAATAGCATTGTATATTTGAATATTGTGAACACTATTTGTATTTGTATAAGACCTACATATTTTAAAATATTAAGCTAACTTTTTCAGTTAGTCTTAAAAGTTTGTAGAAATAAATATATCAGAATGAATGGCATGTGTTCACTAATACTCAAGGAATTTCTAGGGAGTTGTCTTACCAATATCAGTAGGATCTATTAATTTATAACAATTTAGTGCTTTTAAATTTACAAAGCAGTAGCATCCACAAGTTTTTTTTAATTATCTCTACATTCTATGGGTTATATATTTTTACTGAAACACAGATGCAAGCAATCTACCCAAACATATATATTTAATAAGAGGTTAGCTGAAATTCAAAGCCAGACCTTTTCTCTCCAAACCCCAACTCTTTTTACTCCTCTGTTAAAGAACACAGTTTTATTTCAATTAGTGTTTTCAAAATACTTTCTTCGTGTCTGTGTAGGGCCTCTAAACCCAGAATTTTTTTTCACATAAGGGCTCAATTAATTACACTGTAGACTCGGTCACTGTGTGAGAAGTTCAAACAAACAAGCAGTGCCAATCCATGTCCAGCTGTAAAGAGTCAGCATGAAAGCAGGCATTTTGTCACACATCCAGATGATGGTGTCAGGGCCAGGGCCAAGGTCTTACTGCCAATTGTCCTGAGGGTCTCATTGCAGAACAGAAATGCCCTCCAAGTTCTCTAAAACTACCAAGCAGCTGCGTATTTTGGGAAAAAGCAGCAATCTCAGATTTTGCTAGAAGACTGTTAGTACTTGTTTTGTACAGAGTCTTGCTAGGTCATTAAGCTACCCAGACTGGGCTTGAACTTGCAGTCTTTCTGCCTCAGCCTCCCAGAGTTCTGGGATTATGCATATATTTTTTTTTAAACACCAGGCTGAGACTCTTATGCTCATAAGAGAAAGCATTTAAAATTCCAGATAACAAATTATTGATAGCAAATTTATTTTATGAGTTTTGAAATAAGATTTCCATATGAATTAGAAATTCATATATCTGGCTCATAATAAGTACAGTATAACCAAAATATACATTTTTTCAAAATATGTTGATAAATTGATAACTGAATGAATTCTCACAAACTGGCTCTTACATATGGTTGGCAAATTTACAGAATCAATCTAACATATCTAACATTAAGAATAGATATGTAAAGCTCTGCTAATTTTTTAATATTTATTTAATTTCTATCTCCTATTTTTAGTTTTTTTAAGCTCTGCTAATTTAAAAACATACTTTGAAAACAAAACAAAAATAAAAACATACTTTGGAGCACCCAGAAAGACTTCATCTCAGATTTGGTTTCAACTGCTTGTCAACTGTTTATATTTCAAATTTCAAAGTCCCACACTTGAGCACATTACTGAAACTCTCTAAGATACCTTATTTGCCATATAAGAACAATAACAGTTACTTTTTAGAGCTTCTGTGAGAACTAAATGTAAAATAATGACAGTTTTTTGCATACTTCTGGCAAAAAGAATGTGTCAGTTAAGTTGTAGCTATTATCAATTAGTACACAGCCTTGGCATAATTTCTTTTAGTTTAAATATTTATTGAATGATCCTATTAATTTTGTAAATGTACATAATTCATTTATATTTACATTCTGACACAACCTAAAATTACATCTTTGACTGATTCTTGGAATCAGTTGATTTTATTTGACACATCTCTATGATACAGAAAAAATGTTTGTTGAGATTTCTAAATTTAGGTTCCAAACCAGTATACACTTATTATTAATTCAACAGTGATCTCAGTAAGATTTTCTATTACCCAAACTGTTGACCGGTCATTTTGCATATACCAAATTTGTCATTCTCACCTCTAGATGAAAAGCAATATCAAAGCTCTTTTAGTTGCAAGTAATAGAAATCCAACTCGAATTGGCTTGAGCAAAAAGGAATGCATTGGTTCCAGGGACTGGAAACTTTAAGGGTAGATCTAGCTTCAGACAGAGAAAATCTTGCCAGAATTCTCTTCTTCCTGTGTGTGGAGCATTCACAGATAGTTATCTCCATAAACTTGGTGTTAGAACCATGGGCAGATTAATGCAGTTCTTTCAGTTTGAAGATCCAAAGAGAAAGGAACTTCCTTTCTTTCCTAATAGCTATAAATCTTAGAAAGACAAATCTTAAAGAAGATTCTTATTAGTCTGAGTATGTGGGACACTGTACTCATCTCACCAGGACCACTTGGCCAGAGGTGCGCAAGTTCCCCAAATGAAAATCACAATCCAGTTCCTGGAAAGGAGGTTTAGGAGAGTAAGCAAGTAAAAACAATAGATATCTCCAGCAGAGATTTTGGACTGGGTTGCTTAAAATAAAGACTTCAGTGTGACTGTCATGACATCTATTAAAATATGCATCCACTTCATGAAACCACATAAAAATGTTTCAAAAGGGAATTGGGGTGGGTCATTCTTGACTCATGCTTATTCTTCTTGCTAACTAAGCTCCACATGTGGTGAACATCTGCCAAAAAAAAGTAAAGTTATCCTCATGTGTTCTGCATCCTATAGTATATATATGATTATATGAAAAAAGGGAAATTATCTTTCCACATTGAAAAAGCAAATCAGACCATTAATAATTACATGAAAATATAACAAAGGAGAAATTTTGTCTGTATTTTTAAAAAAGGACTCAGTAGGCTCAAGGTTCAGCTCAGTGGTACAGTACTTAGAAATGCTGGAGCCTATCACTGTATCTCAAAAAAAAATAACATAAAATAAGGGTGTCAGGCAATAAATAAGGATAGGTTCATCATAAAAATTGAACCAATTTCAAAATAAGAATAAACAAGTTATCATTATAATGAGTTTCCATAACACTAAAAAGGAAAGGGACACATTAGCATTATTTGCATTAGGAAATGACTATTATTGCTTAATGTTTCTACATGAGGCACAATCATATCTGCAAGGGACAATAAGTTATTTTGAATATTAAAAAATACAAAAAGGAAAATCCTATCTCCTTTGTTTGGTTTCTATGCCAAACATTTTTAAACTGATTTCATTCTTCTTCAGCTTAGTATATGAGTGTGTAGAATACTGATGTATCCCAAATGAGAAGATTCTTGCTGTGACCTCACTGTGCTCTGCAAACATGATCTCATTTTTCAGCTTGGTTATGTTCCAAATCCAGGAGTGAGGGCAAGTTTATGATCAGGGAAGAAAAAAAGGAAAATATTTACATAAGTTCCATAATACAATTTTTTTAAAACCCAAAGAAACCCATGATGAAAGCATAAACACACACACACACACACACACACACATACACACACATCCTTTGAACTTTGTACATGTGGGTGCATAACCCAAATAGGGGATAGTCATAGAATGTGGGGAATAAGCTAGGAATAAAAAAAAAGCAAAACCACTACTTGCAATGGAAATGCACAAAAAGGAATGAGATGAACCATCTGAAGATATTGTCCCAAAAGTGACACTGCCAAAATTTGAAACATTATTGCTGATAACACTAGGGTGTTTTCCTAACTATCCAGTGTAGTATATAAAAATCTCATCTGGAAGGTTTCAAGTTAAAATGTTAGTTAATTAATTAATGTATAATAGATTGAAACAAAACATTGCAATGATGGAAGCTTTTGCAACAAGTGAGTTCAACATCTTTGTTTTATCTCATGAGCCAGTTGAAAGGACAGTAGACTTTGTATACCCTATTGTACATGATAATTAAGTAGAATCATTTTATAAGAGTCTAAGTTTTCCAATATTCTCAAAATATTTATTAAGCATTTATCAGAATTTCAATATCTTACCTTTAGCATTACAACTTAAGTAAATCAAGCATAAATTTAACATCACTGTTCTTTAATGATGTTATCAATACTACCAAAGATGAAATAAATAATTAAATACATTCTGTCAATGTAATTTAAATAGATATTTATTCTATTCTAGAAAATTTAAATGTCATATCTGTGCTTCAATGATTGTTTCTTCTCTAAACATTCTCATTTCATTGTAAACTCACTTTTATACTTTTGTTATTTAAATTTGGATTATGAGACAATCTGTTGCCGATGTCACTTCCAATATCCTGCAAAGTGTGCCTTCGTGTTCCTCAACTTTGCCTAACACAAAGCCACTTGCACTCAGGGTGTTCAGAAAGCATCCCTAACAGAATGACTAAAATCCCTGAGAAGTTACAAAAAAGTTCCCAGGGAAGACTCCTTTTCTCAAGTTCCATTGAGTTAGATCAGGATTGGAAAGTGCAGGATAGGCCATTCCACTGTAGGTTTCAGCACAAGCGATGTAATTCCAGAGGTAACAGTGTCTTCTCAACCCTTCTCAGTGTTTACTTCTGGTGGCATTTATTGAAGAAATGGTTTAAAAGTTTGGCACTACCATGTCACAATCTCCAGTTTAAATTCTGACTCTTCTAATAAGCTAACCAAATTAATAAAGGCCGTGTAATCACCACCACCTCAGTTTCCTTATCTCTAAAACAGAGCTTGATTATTGTTGTAAAAGTTAAATAATGTAAGCCATATAAAGCACTTAATAACAGTGTCTTATTAAATGTTAGCTATCTTGAAAATCTATTGTTGGACATTAACTTAAATCTTGATCATTATCCCTATTTTGAATTTAAGCAACAATTTAAATTGAAACAGACATATTGTTTTCATTTAGCTGTAGCTTAGCACAGGAGAAGGCTCTCAAGATCTCAATTTCTTTTTTTTTTTTTTTTAATTTAAAAGAGAATAAAACAAAAGGGGGCAGTACAGAGCAGATCAGAACAGGACAACATAGGCAAGATCTCAGTTTCAGTCTTTTCACTTACTGTCTATTTACATTCAAAAATTCCTCTCATGGGAATGGAAGGTGTAGCTCGGGCCAGAGCACTTGCCTAGCATGTGCGAGGCCCAGGGCTGAATCCCCAGCACCACAAGAACAGAAAGGAGAAAAAAAAAAAATCTCATAAGAATTAGATGTGATCATACTTGCCTTTATACATATGTTAAGTACTGTACAGTACCTTGTTCATACAGTGCTTAAAAATTGTTAGTTCCCTCTCTTTCATTCAGAGCATATTACTCTAACAAGGGTCAGCCTTTGCATTAAATGCATTCTTACAATGTCCAAGCCGCTACTCAATTAAATTTAAAATAATGTGATATTAAGATCAAAGTACAGCAGATAAAACATCAAATTCTATTACCAGCTTTGTCACTAACTAGGTAGCCTTAAACTCTTTGGATTTCCTTTGTAAAATAGAGATAAAAGTGTAATTTTCTAAGGAGATATGTAAAATGTTAATCATAAAGAAAAGCAATCACTTATGATAATCTTTAAATGAGCTAACAGGATAAACTGTTACACTATTTTACACTCAGAAAAATAATATTTTGATACAATATTTATTCCATATTATTTTTTCTCTACCCTTCACACTGAATTATATTCCAAGCCCTTATTTATTTTTATCTTGATACAGGGTCTCACTAGATTGCTCAGGCTGAACTCAAATTTGTAATCCTCTTGCCTCAGCCTCCCAGAATGCTAGTGGACCACTATGTCCAGCTTTCAGTAGATATTCTTGAAAGTCAATCTATGATAAAGGTCTCAAGATTATTTTAATAGCATATAGTGTGTTTGGGAGAGTGTGGAGGGTGTATATGGATATACACACACACACTTGTGGTTCAAACTCAGAGCCTTGCACACAATAAGCAGGTGCTCTACCACTGACCTGTACCACCAGTCCGAGGATTTATTCTTAGAACAAGAAAAGCCATGGCTACATATTAAGCATTTCACTTTCATCTATCACCATAGAAACTCTCTGAGGCTGAAATTTTCATCCTCTTTGATTTGTGTATTTCCCAATACTTTGAACATGATAAGGCACTGAAGTACTTGCTCCTTAGTGAATGATGGAGGGCTGGAGATGTAGTTCAGTGGCAGGGCTTGCCTAGCATGGATTACGACCTCAGTACAGGGAGAGACAGAGAGACAGAGACAAAGACAGAGACAGGAGCAGACGTAGGCAGACAGAGACAGACACAAGGAGAGAGACAGACACAGAGAGAATAGGTTTTGTTTTGTGGTATTAGAGATGGAACCCAGGACCTTAACACTGAGCTAGAAACCCAGACCATCTCCTTTTTTCATTGTTTGTTTGTTTCAAATTTTGAGACAGAGTCTGAGTGAGTTGCTTAATTGCTGAGGTTGGGCTGAAACTTGGAATCTTTCTGCCTCAGAGTCTTAGAATGCTAGGATTACAGGGATTACAGGGGGGTGCAACCATGACTTGCTGGAAAATTGTTCTTTATGGCATGCTTTTGGGGCCCCTATTTCAGATCATTGGATGTGTATAAGTTGTTAACTTTCCATCTTTAAGGATTCTCCTCAATCCTGAGTTAGGCTAGCAGTCTGCATTGCACTAAAACTACTTTAATTATATCTAACCTGAGAATAACCTAAGAATTCTGTTTTGTTTCACATACTTTTCTCACATACTTGTCTAGAATGCATGATATCTTGTTTCTCTGTTCAGACAAGTACTAATAAGTAGCTAATCGTCTGTGCTTTTTTTTTTTGTCCCAGAAATTGAACTCAGGACCTGATGCTTGCCAGACAAGTGCTGTGCCACTGAACTAAATCCCTGGCCCCAAACACTTTCAATAGATCTCAAACAATGAGATCTATGAAATTGGAATGAGGCTTTGGAAAAATATGAATATCAAAGATAATTATGATTCTAGATTTTTGCTATAAGCATTTAATGTTCTCATTCACACTGCAAGTTTAAAAGTTTTTCCATTACTAAAAAGCCTTTTGGTTTCAAGTTCCAATTGCTGATTCAAAATACTAGTTGACACAAAAGTAAACACTTTTATTTATATTTTTACATACACTAATACATAGAAAATATAACATATTTTCAGAAATTCTTTAAAAGAAAGAAATATGTTCACAGTGAGACGTCTCTAATGTTTTTAATAAAATCAGTGTAGACATTAATCTCACGCAGGGTCTCAAGACTTCCTTTCTTTCTGAGACAAAGAAGAATCTTTTTGATTTAATATTTAGGTTGCTTATTAATCATTATTGCAGTGTATTTAAAAAAATAAAGTCCAATATATTTTATGAGGTAAAAGCTGCTGACTTTGTTTACTTAAAATGTGCTTGAATCAAATATGCTTGAATCAAACATGAATGAATCACAGAATGTAAATTTGAGTGATCATAATAGAAAAGATTAAAAACATATTGTGCCTATGGTAATAAAACTTTCAAAGAGATCACAACCAATTCTGACAAAGCCTTAGAAGTTCCTGTTGGCAGTTAAAAGAGGAGAACATAAAACATTTTGTGACCTTTTTTGTGGATAATTAAACACAAACCATGAGAAAACAAATGTACAGATGTACACCATATTTTCATCACTCCAAGGACCATGTATTGAAGATTTAATATTTGGAAGAAATATTTGAACTACATTTGAGACATGGTACTGTTTTTCTAAATTTTGGTAATTTTTTAAAGCTTTTTCTCTGTGTCTTCCTTCTTATTTAAAGTGATTGAGTTTAGCTCTCGTCTTCTTTCTTCTTTCAAGGAGGCCAAATATTTTCAAATAAACTATGTACATTATTAAGGTGTGTACATATAGCACTTCTATGCATGCTACTGAAACTTATTTGCATTATGTTTTCTTTGGCGTGAATATCATCTCTCATTGAACATTCTCTTCATTCATAAACCAAACAAGAGAAATCTTTTTCTGGTTGCTATCACAGAAACAGCACCATTTCTCCCCAGTCCTGCAAGAATTTCTCTTCTTTTACCTAGGGATAGATATTAATACTTGTAAGTGGGCAAAAGTTAAAACAAGCAATGCTTTATAGTCTTCTATGCAAGGAGCAGTGGGAAGACACTAAAGGCTAATCAGTGTACTTGCATGGAATCTTCTACAAGGGAGGAGTTTTAGGAGGTATCTGTTGCAGTCTCAATTGGGCTGTGCTAGGCTTATGATAGACAAGAGGAATAACACTGAAGGGCCAGAGAAAGTAACCTCACCTGGGAGAAGGCAGAAATTTCAGAACAGCCCTTCAAAAAACACTGTGGAGTCCTGTGCAACAGATTTCTTTTTGTAATACTGTAAGCCATCTGTTATGTGTCTCTGGCATTTCTTCTACTTGTCTTTTCATTGCAGAGAAGGGTATATCAGCTTAGATTCTGTCAGAGGTACCCCAGCGGCCAAGGGAAGGAAGTTTGGTCAGTGAGCTTTTAGGTTATGACCCAGTGGTGAAGAATCCTTCTCTACATTGCTTTTTCCTGCCCATGCAAAGCTGTAAAGCACAGCTGGTCAGCCTTAGGGTCCCAAGTTCTCTTGATTTCCCTGTTCTACTTAGCTTGACCAGTTTATGTCAAAAACCTCATGCCTTTGTTCTCCTACATTTTGGATCTAAGATTATCATCAAAACCTGCTCTGAGAAAAGAACTATAGCTGATAAACAAATTCCTACTAAAATGTAAATAAAAAGTTAGGAATGACTTTTCCCAAGTGTATTTAGGCTTTAAGATATAAAGGAAAGAATTTCTAATTATGAAGGGCCTGGCCTTCAACAAAGTTTTTGAGAAGTGTGCCAGTTCTCAATTTATCTGTGTTTTTTTTATTGTTTGCTGGTTGGTTTTTTTGTTTTGTTTTGTTTGGTACCAGGAATAGAGCTCAGGGCCTTGCGCTTGAGCCCCATGTCACTGAGCAGGCACTGTACCACGGAACTACGTCCCCAGCCCTCAGTTCTCAATTTAAAACTGCTTTACCATTTCTTATCATCTCCCCACAGTACACAGAAGATACCAAATCCCTTTTTGTTCACTATTGTAATTACAGAGCCCATCTGTAAGTCAAATTCTTTTTTCATGGTTGAAAAGTTTTCTGTTATGATTTCTATGAACAGGTTTTTTTCGATGTCCTTTGTGCTATCTTCTGATTTTTCATTGATTCTGGTTGATCTTATATTAGTCATCTTGGTGTCATCTAGCAGTTGTTGGATTGATTCTTCATGGCCCCTTGCTATTTTTAAGAGGTCTTTCCTTTGATGATCACCAGCTTCAATCCTGTCTTTTAGATCTGACATTTTATCTTCACACTGGTTGACTATGCTGCACATAGCTTCAACAGAATTTTTAATTTTCAAGATATGTATTTAAGTCTGTTTTATGGAATCCAGTTCTTTTTTGATGTTGTTGAGTCATGATTTCCATGACTTTCCCTAACCTCTCTATTCCTGCTCTAGATTCACTAACCATTTCCTTCATTATGATCATCATGCCTTCAATTATCTATCTGATCATTTCTGTTCTGTTTTTATCAAGAGATTTATTCATCTGTTTTGTTACTTCTGCAACTACCATTTCAGAAATTTCAGTTGGGTTGCTTTTGATTTCTTCTACTTCACTGCCCTCTAATTATATACCACAGTTTATCATTTTCTAGTCTGTGCTTGATGCTATTATCACTGATGGTACTACTTTAGTCAAAGTGACATAGTTGGTGTTATCCACTGATCTTTCTTGCATGTTAAGGTTTTCTCAGGGTCATAACAATACTAAGTACCAAATGCCTAGGTGGTAAGCTGAACAGGCTCCAACCTTTCATCCCTAATAAACAGAAGAGGCAGGACCCTGGGGCATACTCAAAGGCCAGAATCCAGGTACACTTAGAAGACATCTTTGAAAAGTAGTAATTTCCTTACGTGGTCTTGATACTAATAATAAAGTTACCTACCATGAGAAATTTACAAGCCTGACCACAGATAAGAAAACCACAAAAAAAAGAAAAGGAAAATGAGAAAACAGAGATGAAGATGCAACTCACAACCCCCAAGGCAAATCCAGGGAGCATTCAGGTGGAATAATGCCAATATGACACACCAAAACTTATGGGATGCAATGAAACAGTCCTAAAGGGGGAATTTATAGCAGTAAATTCCCACATCAGAAAAACAGAGAGCGAATAAATAAATAACCTAATGTGGAGCCTCAAGTTCCTAGAAAAAGAAGAGCAAGTTAAACCCAAAATATGTATGAGAGGTACCACTCAGACTACTTCAAAGCTCAGGGTGTTCCGGGGACACCTGAAGACATGACCCTGCTTGTCTAGAACAGGTGCACATTCAGATACAGTTATGTAACTGTGACTTAGCACAGGTAAGCACACATGCACTGGTTGCAAATGTGAGATAACAACCTGTATAAGAATTATACAATAAAGATTCAGATAGCTCTCACTCTGGCTTTCTGCTCTGCTCCATGCTGTCTGCCACTGTTGCTGGTGTCTTGCACATATGTGTTCTTTAACCCTGCGTCCTCACCTGGGAAAATCTCCTTTGTGCCCCCACAACTAACTGAAAATGTACAAGGGAGGAAATTATAAAGATCAGAGCAGAAATTAATACAATTGAGACTATGAAAATAGTACAAAGAATCAATTAACTGAGGCATTGGTTCTTTGAAATATTAAATGAAATAGACAAACCCTTAGCCAACCTTACTCAAAAAAGGAAAGAAAAGACTCGAATCCATGAAAGCAGGAATAAAGATAGCAAAACCACAACAGATTCTGCAGAAATCAGAAGCTCATCCATGCCTACTTTGAGATCCTATACTCTAACAGGATAGAAAACTCAGAAGAAATGGATAGATTCCCAGATACATATGAATTATCAAAGCTGAATCAATAAGATATAAAAATTCTGAGTAACCCAATGTTGGTTAACTAAATTGAAAAGTAACTAAAAATTCTACCAATAAGAAAAAACTCAGGCCCCGACAGATTCACTGCTGAACTCTATAAGAATTTTAGAGAAGATTTAATGCCACTACTCCTCACATTCTTTAAAGAAATTGAAAGTGAAAGCAATACTCCCACAGCCATTCTTGGAAGCAAACATTACCCTAATATCAAAACCAAAGGATAACCCAACCAAAAAAGAAAACTACAGGCCAATCTCTTTAATGAACAAAATGCAAAAATCTTCAATAAGATACTGGCAAATACAGTGCAGTAAATAATCAGGAAGATTATACACCATGGCCAAGTAGGACGCAGAGATGTAGGAATGGTTCAACATACACAAAAAGATAAATGTTATATACCACATTAATAGAACCAAGGATAAAAAGCTCAAGATCATCGCAATAGTTGCATAAAAAGTATTTGACAAAGTCCAATGCCCATTTGTGATTTAAAAAAACGAAAACTGAAATAGAAAGTCCTTATCACAATCTGATAAAACCCATCTATGACAAACCAATAGCCACCATCATACTAAATGGTCAAAAACTGAAACTCTAACATCAAGAATAAGGATGACCATAATCAACAATCCTATTCAATATAGTTCTGCAAAGATTGGCCAGAGTAAACAGACAAGAGAAATAAAAGGGATATGGATAGGAAAGAAAAAGAAAAATTATCATTATTTGCTGATGACATGATACTGTACATAGCAGACCAACCCCAAAAACTCCACCAAGAAAAAAAACCAATCACACAAAGTAGATTTAATAACCAAATTTGGCAGCACAGCAGGATTCAAAGTAAACACACAAACATTAATAGCATTCCTGTACACAAATCACAAACTCATTGAGGGAAATAAGGGAAACAACACCTTTCACAATAGCATCAAGAAAAATGAAATCCTTAGTACTCAATCTAATGAAGGAAGGAAAGACATATACATTGAGAGCTACAATGCTCTGAGAAAGGAGATCAAAGAGGATATCAGAAAATACAAAAATATCTTTTGTTCTTGGATAGGCAGAACCAATATAGTGAAAATGGCCATACTTCCAAATCCATTAGATAGATTCAATATGTTCCCAATCAAAATACCAATCATACCTCATAGAACAAGAGAAAACAATTCTAAAATTCATATGAAACCAGAAAAGACCTAGAATAGCAATTCTTGACAACAAGTGAAAGGCAGGGGCCATCATAATCCATGATTTGAAGTTATAGCACAAAACTACCATGATAAAAACAGCTCAATAATGGCAAAAATACAGAATCATGAATCAGTGGAATAGATTAGAAACTGCAGAAACAACTCCAAGCACATTCAGCTACCTTATCTTTGATAAAGAAGCCAAATTCATCACTGGAAGAAAGATAGCCTCTTTCATAAATGGTGCTGCGAGGGGCTGGGGATTTAGCTCAATGGCATAAGTGCCCTCTTTGCAAGCGCGTGGTCATGAGTTTGATTCCTGGTACCAAAAAAAAAAAGAGGGGGGAGCCCTGAGATGTAGCTCTGTGGTGCAGCGCCTGTCTGACAAGCTCAAGGTCCTGAGTTTCATTCCCAGTACCAAAAAAGAAAATAGTAAAAACAAAGACAAAAATAAAATAAAATAAAACAAATGGTGCTGGGAAAACTAGGTTTCCACATGCTGAAAATTGAACTTAGACCTCTTACTATGCACTAAACTAAAATTGAAATGGATCAGAGACCTAAATACAGAGACAGAAACAATCTGCTGGAAGACAGAACAGGTAAACTCTAGAAGACAAATGTATAGGCAAAGACGTCATGAGCAAAACTCAACCACACAGGAAATATTAAGAAAAATCAGTAACTGGCATCATATCAAATTAAAAAGCTTTTTCACAAAACAAAAGAAATCACCAAAAAAGTCAAGAGACAACACACAGAATGGGAAAACTTTCTGCTAGTTGTTCCCAGACAAAGGACTAAAACAAGACACCACCCCCCAAATTATTAACTCAACCCAAAAATCGGGATCTGAAATAAATAGGCATTCCTCAAATGAAGAAATACAAACAACAAATAAATATACGCAAAGATGTTCAACATCACTGGTCATTCAAGAAATGCACATTTAACCAATGCTGAGATTCCATCAACAAATAGCAAATGCTAGAAGACTGAGGGGGAAAAAGAACCCTTCTCTTTTGCTCATGGGAATATAAACTGGTGCAACCACTATGGAAATCAGTATGGAGACTCCTCAGAAAGCCAAAACTAGAAATTCCATTTGACTCAGCTATTCCCCTTTTAGGTATCCTCCCAAAAGAGATAAAAGCATCATACCACAGTGATATATGCATATGCATGTTTGTAACAGCACAATTTATGATAGTCTAAAGTAGGAAATAGCCCATATCCCCATTCATCAACATATGATTGAATAAAGACAGTGTGATAGTTACATACATTGGGCACTAATCTGCCATACTAGAGCATAAAATTTGAATCCTGTGTAGGAAAATGGATGCATTTTGAGACCAGAATTTTAAGTGACACCTATTAGATACACAAATTTAAGTATCACATTGTTTCTGTTGTGTGAGAAACCAAAGAGTAAATAAGGAGCAAAATGCATCATGAATATTAGGAAGTAGTAAGAAAATGTTCCAGTGGGAAGGAGAATTAGGGAGGGGGAGGGGTGGGAAGGGGCAGGATAGCAATGGAAAATTAAAAAGAAGGGAAGGTAAACAGCAGAAACAAAGTTTTGTGAAGGGAGAGAGGCAGAAGGATTGAAGAGAAGGAAGGGGACTAGGGAAAAAAAAAGAATTAAAATATATTACATACAGGTACAAATTCCCTATGACGAATGTGGTCATTATGTATGGCAAAAGTATACCAATAAAATTAATTCAAACAAACAAATGATAAATAAATACATAAATAAATAAATATCACATTGTTTCTTTTGTACTAGAAATTCAAAAAGTAAATATGGAACACAATCAAAGATATGGGAAGTAGGAAGCACATGTTCATATGGGAAGCAAAACAAGGGAGAAGGTGGAAGGAGGGAAGGAAAGGAAAAGGAAAAATAAGAGAAAATGAAAGGAAAAATGGAAACAAAACTTTTGTAATGGGAGAGGAAGAAGAGTTGAAGAGAGAGAATTAAAATATAATATGTATAGGTACAAATTCCCTATGATGAATGATCAATATGTACTGAAAGAGTTGTGCCCTGGAAAGCTGCGCTGGGAGGCAGGACTAAGGGGCGGGACCAAACTGTAGTCACCTTTCCCAGGGGCGCGAAAATAGCCCCAATCAGTAACCTGTGCCTTACCTGTGCCCGCCCTGGGCGCCGCCCAGGTCAGAGGTTATATAGGTCAGAGGTTACATCCACACGTGTGAGTTAGAGAAGGCCAGGCTGTCTGTGGTCGTGGACTTCTCTCCACGTCCTTGGGAATAAATGTTTTTTATCTCATATTTTGCTGTTTCATCGCGCAGAAAATCCTAACATGTACGATAATTACGTACTAATAGAAAAGTCGAGAAAAAGAAAAACTCAGGCCCTCCAGCTTCAAAATCCCATGCTTTCACCCGTCTCTGTGATAATAATAACCATCCTGATTGCAAAAGTTTAGTTTTCTAATCCCTATCATAATCTTTATCTCATTTAGTCTTTGTACCAACTCCATGAAAAAAATGTTACTCCACTCATTTTACACATGAGGAAAGTGGGTCTCTGAGGGGCTGAATCACCTGCTAACAGTTGCAGAACCAGTTAGTAGTTAAACTACGGTATCACCCAACAATTCAGCTCTGAAGCCTAAATTCCTTCTTATAGCCACAAGGCCAGCTGGTCCTACCTAGCAAGACCCTGTCTCAAAAATCAATCAACCAATCAATCAATCAAACAATCAGTAGGAAACATAAAAATCCTTGTCTTCCCCACTGCACTTGGGGCATCATCACGTACTACTTGTGAAAGCATTCGATCTAGTCTAAAGTACTCTTCAAATATCAGGTTAGCGTTCCTGCTCCCACAAGTTAAAACAGAAACCCAGCTGCAAGAGCAGTATATGTGCATATTCTGCCACCTAGTGGTCACAAGAAGACACTATTTTAATTTTTTTTATATTTAGGTAAATTTAATATAAATTTTGTTAATATTTTTAGAAACTTCAAACTAATTCGCTCAGCTTATCCAGTTTTCATCAGTTTTTACTGAATTTATGAATTTTATATCTTTAATTAATTATGAAAAATAGCACAAGAAATATAATAACAAAATTATTATTTATTGTAATTATTTATATTGTAATTTAAAGCCTGTCCTACATCAATATTTTACATCAAATACGTCTTTTTCCTAGCATGAGAGTAATTATTGGGTGGTACTCTGCTCTGGGGATACAGCAAAGATACAAGGGGAAATCCTTGCTCACAGTATAGGTCATACTGAAGAGTGTGGGACAAACAGACAATAAATGGGTAAGTGTAAAATATGATTGTCCAATGAAGAGAAATGTACTAGAATGGAAGTTGAGAATGACCAGAAAAGCTGTGTGTGCTCCACTGAGGCAGGTTGCTGGGGAAGATCTCTGTGTAAGAATCTTCCAGGAACTGAAGGACCAAAGCCGGCTAACATCCCATAGCAAGTGTATTTCCAGCCAAGGAACAGAAGATGCAAAACTGTGATGGTAGAAATGTTAATGTGGTTGAATGACTAGCAAGGAGCCCAGTGGAGTGCAGTAAGAAGGTGGTAAGGACAGCACAGTGATGGGGATACCAGCTTTCTGTAGGTCACCCGTGGGAATACAGACCTGGCATGAGATGCGAAGCCACTAGAGGGATTTGAGTAGTGGAGTGACCTAAGCAACTCTCTAACAAACAAAATCAAATACCAAATAACCTGACAGACAAGCTTAATGGGATGCTCAGGGAGAGTCAGTTCCCATGAGAATAAATTGTTCGGCATATTTATAAAAGTAACTCTTCTAAGGGAACTCACAGAAAAAATTATAAAGGGAGACTGCCTAGTATCTTTACATGGAAACAAGTTTACACGGAAACAATTCATACACATTCGTATGCGTGTGGCAATTATTTCATGATATGAGTGGTACCTCAAAATATGTTGTACACTGTCTTTAGTTACTTTTCTCATTGCTGAAACAAAATACCCAACATCCACAAATTAAAGGTGAAAAGATTTATTTCAGCTCACAGTTGTGTGTTAGAGACCGCTACGAAGCGGCTCTGAGCAGGATTTAAATTAACTATAGTCGGGCAAGCCAGAACTATTTCTGCTGAGGAGTCTACACACACACACACACACACACACACACACACAGCTTGTATAACAAGGATACATAAATTCTTGAGACACTTTTAAATGAAGAAATAAATATCTCCTGACTATGCACTGCAGGCAAGTAACTTGGAAGATAGGTTTGGGTTACATTGATGAAGCTGGGTCCTACATTGCAATCACTTTAAATTCATTCGAGGAGAAAAAGAACACATGTATATAGCCAAAGGCAGGCCTAAGCATGTAGCTCAGTGATAGAGCATTAGCTTAGTAAGTGTGGAGCTCTATTCAATTCTCTAGTACGAGAGTGGTGGGGAGCAAACACAAGGCAGGGCTGCAGAAGAGCTGGAGACAAAAGTCAAACATTTAGGCATTTGGGAGAAGGAATTAGGCCAGTGATAGCAAACCTATGTTATGTGTGCCACAGTAGGCTGATTGTATCATTGAAAGCTCTGAAGGGTTTGCCATTCCTGAGCTAGGCGAATGCATGAGCTACAGAGAAGCATGGTCAAGCAAGAATGGAAGCCAGGAAAACAGGGAAGGGCTAGGCCCAGAAACAGTGACCTTGGCTTAGGCCAAAAACCAAGGACCAGGTATCCTGAGCCCATGTCTGATTATAGATTGAGAGAATGGTAGAAAGGAAGAAAAAGTGGAGATGACTGCATACAGCTGTCTTGTTTTACAGAAGAAATCCAACCTGTAGCTGCTTGATGATACAGCTAGACCTGGAACAAAGGTTCTTGAGTTTATAGTCCATTACTTTTGTACAGTACCACCAGGAAAGTGACAACAAACCTATGGAATTCTTAAAGTTACAAACCGAGATTGGAAGGGAACACGGTGGGACCATGGAGCACTCTGAAGTGTGGTGGTTACACATAGGATACAGACGGTGGCCAACAAGATGGAAAGAAGAGACTAGAACACAAGACAGTAACTGGCCAGTAATTTCAAGTATTAGTGAAATGGACCTAATGCTAGGCAGAGCTGAGGAATCCTACTCTGCAAACTTCAGCAAGAAACACATGGAGTCCAGCAAATGGAAAATTCAGACTATTGAGAGAGATGGGGAAGGGCAGCAGACTAGTCATCCAGGGAGAAACTGTGGGGGACTGGGAAGATGGGAAGGGATCTTGCCATCTTTCCTAATGATGGTCTAAGTGTTGCTTTTCCTGGAATGAGATGCTGAGCACATTTTTCTTTTCATTGCAGAGTATTTTTGGCTTGTGCTATTATAAAATTTTTCTAAGGAGATGAAATTAAGAATCACCATAAATATGTGATGTGATGGACATGTTAATTAGTATGAATGTGGCAATTATTTCATGATATGAGTGATATCTCAAAATATCATGTTGTACACTATCTTAGTTACTTTTCTCATTGCTGAGACAAAATACCCAACACCCACAAATTAAAGGTGAAAAGATTTATTTCAGCTCACAGTTGTGTGTTAGAGACCACTACAAAGCGGCTCTGAACAGGATTTAAAATTAACTAATTGGCTGTCTATGTTTATCTGTGAGTCTGTCCTAGGCCTCGGCCCCTTGCCTGGTGATGGGAGCTGAGTCATAGTAAATGAACCTCTATGAATCACTGGTCCTGGCTGAGGCCTGTAGTGGCCTGTGAGGCCAGAGATACCTCAAAGGGCAAGATCAGGCCACAGCTGAGGACACTTGGCTCAAACAGCAATTAAGTCCATAGAGACTGCAGCTGCAGAAATCACTCCTACAGTCTCACTTCTACCATGTCTTCATGATAAGATGGTTCTCCTAAAATGACACGATTCATCACTTGGAGATGTCCTTGAAGTGA
The DNA here is from genome assembly GCA_004027295.1 of Dolichotis patagonum. Classification (NCBI taxonomy): domain Eukaryota; kingdom Metazoa; phylum Chordata; class Mammalia; order Rodentia; family Caviidae; genus Dolichotis; species Dolichotis patagonum. Next base: position 58,286 of record PVJX010000732.1, read on the forward strand.
CTCCCAAGGTCCTGCTCATTGCCTGAGCTTTCCTCAGTTTGCCCTCCTTTTGTTGATGGGCCTAATAAAAATGGGCAGTCCAGAGAAGTCTTTGTCTTAGCCCTCAGTGTCTGGCGCTCTGACCCTCCTGGAGCCCTAAAATCATACCACTTGTCTCATTTTATTTAAGCCTTTGCCATACACTCGTTTGGGAGATTGGGGATCTAGGTCAGGACCCTACAGTTGTGGGGTTTCAGTCTGTTGTCTGCTAGTTCCAAGGCAATGCAGCACGGCAGAGGGGCACCACAGGGGAGAAACAGCCCATGGTGTGTCAGGAAGAAAACAGCAAGCCACCTCTGAAGAGTGCCACCTATAAATCCATGAGACTTTGGGGAACATCTTAATACAAGTCAGAACATGTAGTTTAAATATGTATTATTTTATTTGTAAATGATAGTCAATGAATGAGGGGAGGTGATGTAGAAGCCTAGGACTTAGCACCAGCTCACTTCTGGAATTGATGAAATTGGGAAATGATGGGAGGACTTGCTACCTGCAGGTGACCTTCTGCAAAGTGTTAATTGTAGAGAAGAAATTAGGATCTGTGAATATTATGCCATCTTTGTTACCTTTTCTCACATGAGATGCTATAGGCAGGGGTTTGTCCTCTTATCAGGTGTGTCTCTGGAAGAGTTTGACACTATTTTGTGAAGTTGCACACTCACATACTCTAAAACCTGACAGGAATATGATTAAATAGACCAGTATAGTCACAAAATGGAATACTATATGACAGACAAATTAAATGAAAAAAATATGATGAGTTTATAGTATTATATCTTTGTAAGAAATCAATAAACAACTAAAAGTACCTTTAAAAGGGATCTATAGAAAAATTATTTTTTAAAAAACAGTGAAGGTATTAATAAAGACAAGACTGAGGATGATGCTTACCTCCTGTCAAGTTGTTCCCAAGTATTTACTATAATTCACTGTGCCACTAGAAACATTCTCTGTATGTTTCCTGGTATAAATATGCTGAAGTTGGTCCCAGGATATATCTAGGAGGTGAAATTTCAGGTTGCAGTGTATGTGAATGCTCAGAAAATAATGCCAAACTCTTTTACAAAGTGGTTCTATTCTACTTGTTGATGTCTTCCCGAAAGAATTAAAAGCATCATACCATAACAATATATGCACACTCATGTTTATAGTGGCACAGGTTGTAATAGCTAAATGTTGGAAATGGCCCAAATACCCATCAACAAATGAATGGATAAAGAAAATGTGGATCTTTTACAGAATGGAGTACAACTCAGACATAAAGGAGAATAAACCTGAGACATTTATAGCTAAATGTATGCACCCTGAGACAACATTCTTAAGTGAGATAAATCAGACATGCATGTTTAAATACTGCATTGTTTCTCTGGTGTGAGAAGCAAAGTGCAAATAAGGACCAAAATGTGTAACAGATATTGTGAAATGGGAAAAAATTATTCAAATTGGAGGGGAACTAGGGAGGAAGGAGGAGGAAAGGAAGGTAGTAGGGAAAAGAAAAAAAATGGAAACAAAGCTTTTATAAATAAGGAAGGGAAGGAGGTTTGAAGGGAGGGTAGGGAAAATGGGGGGAAAAGAATCAAGATATATTATGTACAGGTATAAATTCCCTATGGTGAATGTGATCATTATGTATACCAAAAATGTACTGATAAACAATTAAAAAATTTTAAAAAGTGGTTGCGCTGATTTAAGTTATCAAAAGCTACCCAGGAGGTTTGGGCAGGAGGATCACAAGTAAATGCCACTTAGGCAACTTAGTGAGAATTTGTCTCAAAATAAAATTTAAAAGAACTGGGATGTAGTTCAGTGGTACAGTGCTTACCTGGCATGTGTGAGGCCTTAGGTTCAACCCCCAGTCCAAAAAATTTAAAAAATTAAAAAATAAAAAGGGGGGGAGATGGAGGGAGGAGAAAAGCTACATATAGATTCACCTTCTTTTAAAATTTGGTAGAACTAGACTTTAAAATTTTTGTCAATTAAATGGATTTAAAATGGCATAGCAAGGTCTAAATTTTTTTTTCTATTACTGCTATTGAATATTGCTTTATGTGTTCATTAGCCATAATGTGTTTTTCTTTCACTGAAATGCTTATGCATGTCTTTTGCTCATTTTCTTATGGGACAGTATTTTTCTTATTGAACTGTATGAGTATATATATATATATAATATATATATATGATTGACATTAAAACTTTTTGATTGTGTACCTATGTGATTGTATTATAAATATTTTCTCTTAATTTATAAATTACCTCACATATTTTCTTTAAGGAATTTATTAACAAATTTTTTCAAATGAATATTTTATTTTGGAATAATTTTAGATTTACAAAATAGTTGCAAAGACATGATGGTGTTCCTGGGCAAGAACACTACTACTGAACTCTATGTCTAGTCTTCTTTTGTTTGTTTTTTGATACAGAGTCTGCTTATGTTGCCCAGGCCAGACTGGAACTTGTGATCCTCCTGCTTCTGCTCCCAAGTAGCTGGCATTATAGGCATGCACCAGCTAAATTATTTTTGACATTTAAGTTCTTAATTTACCTGAAGTTGATTTTTCTTAATGCATATGAGTTGCAATTTCATCTTTTTCCCAGTGTTAGCTATTTTTCTCACCCCCATTAAATGACCGCTCTCTCCTTATCCTGTTCACTTTACATGCTATCCCAACATATACCTAGGTCTGAACATGACTGAGTGAGTTCCTGGTCTTTAACCTATTCTACTGGTTAATTCATTTCACAAAATCAATTACACAGCTTCAGAATGAATCCGGATAGTAGGCAAGACAAGTCCCATCCCTTTTTTTCTTTTCTCTAGAGTTCAACTTTTTAATAAACGTGGTACAAAAGAGGTTTAGTTAAAAAGACCAAAGCCTGTGTCATTATCAGGCTCTTCTGTTCTGTTTCTTTGTTTTTGCAGCACTGAGAATTGGTCAATAATTGCCCCTTAGTTTCTCACACCAGAGAAACAATGTGCTACATAAACACATGTGTCTAATGTATTTCACTTAAGAGTATGGTCTCAAAGTGTACAAATTTAGCAAGAAATGCCTCAAGCTTATCCCTCTTTATAGCAGAGTAGTACTACATCATATATATATATAAAAAAAACCACATCTTTATCCATTCATCAGTTGATGGGAATTTGGGCTGTTTGGGAGATTTAGCTATTAAAAACTGCTCCTATAAGCATAGGTGTGTATATAGTGCTGTGGTACAATGCTTTTAAATCTTTTAGGGAGATACCAGGAAGGGGAATAACTGCATCCAGTGGAACCTCTAGTTTTAGTTTTTTGAGGACTCTCCACATTGATTTTCAGGATGTTTGCAAGAGTCTACACTCCTACCAACAGTGCAAAAGGGTTCCTTTTCCACACAGCCCTACCAGAATTTGTTATTGGTTGATTTCTTGATAATAGCCATTACTTCTGAAGTAAGATAAAATCTCAGCATTATTTTAAACTGCATCTCTTGAATGATGAATGATAATGAACATTTTTTATATATTTATTCCTGCATCTTTATCTGAGAAGTATCTATTCATTTCAGAAGGCTGTATTTGGATTAGATCTTTAAATTTGCAGAGTCTCATATCAAAGAGAGCAAGCACATATAAACAATTTAATGTTCAACCCCAAACTTCTAAAAGAAGAGCAGCCTAAGCTAAAAGTTCATATGAGGGAGGAAGTTATAAAAATCAGAGCAGAAATTAATACAAAGAATCAATGAGTCGAAGAGCTGGTTCTTTGAAAGATTAAATAAAATTGACAAACCCTGAGCCAACTTTATAAAAAAAACAAACAGACCCAAATTCATGCAATGAGGACTGAAAAGGGTGAAATCACAATGGACCATCCAGAAGATCATCTGTACCTAGTTCAAGAACTTGTATTCCAATAAGATGGAAAATGCAGAAAAAATGGAAAGACTCCTAGATACATATGAATTTGCATTTGCTTTGTTACCTAAGCTGAATCAAGAAGATATAGAAATTCTAAATAAGCAAAATCAATGAAATCAAACATGTAATTAAAAGCCTATCAACAAAGACAAGCCCAGGCCCTGACAGACTCACTGCTGAATATCTATTATTGGAGGTTATTTTCTTTTAGAATCCGAAATATTTAACTTCAATCTCTCCTTTACTTGAGAATGTTGAGAAGCCAGCTGTGATCTTGATGCATTTTCCTTTATAAGTTATTTGCTTCTTTTCTCTAACAGCTTTCAATATTTTGTTGTTGTGTTGAATTTCTGGAACCTTGACTATTATATGCCTTCTGGTAATTTTTTTTAAAGTCATGACTAATTGGCATTCTACATGCCTCAGTTATGTGTATGTCAAGTTCTTTTTCAATGTATGGGAAGTTTTATCCCACTACTTCTATGAACAAAATTTTTATGTCATTTGCCCTATCTCCTGCTTTTTTATTGATTCCTGTCAACCTTATGTTTTCTTATTATATCATCTTAGCAGTGCTTAGATTGCTTTTTCTTTCTTTTTTTTTTTTTTTTTTTTTTTTTTTTTTTTTGGTACCGGGGATCGAACTCACGACCTTGTGCTTGCCAGGCAGGCATTTAAGCCACTGAGCTAAATCCCCAGCCCAGATTGCTTTTTCATGGTCTCTTGCTATTTAAAAAAAAATCTTTATTTTTATGATTGCTAACTGCAATCCTGCTCTCTATACCTGAAATAAATGCTGTCCTTATATTGGCTTACTCTGCAGCATATACTTTCAGTGAAATTTTTAATCTCCTGTATATCTGTCTGAATCTGTTTCATGGATTCCATTTCTTTTCTATGGTTGATATTTGTGGTTTCTATCATTTTTCTAAGCTCATCTATTTTTTTTATCTTTATTTTCTCTGGAGTCACTGAGCATGTCTTTCATTATGGTGACCATCTCTGTAGTTATCTCAGAAATTATTTCTTAGTTGATTTTTTTCTAGAGCCTCATGCATTTGCTTTGTTACTTCCATTGTTAACCACTTCAGAGTGTACAGGTGGATAGATTTCAAATTTTCCCACCTCATTACCCCTTGGGTTGCCTTTGGTGAGATGGAAGTCTGGGGTTGTATCTTGCTTTAGTGCCTTCTCATTTTCATTTTTTGTTTGTTTTCAGTTTAATTTGTAAGTTGATATTGATACTTAAAAATGGCTTATGGCAGGTAATTTTATTGCTCATCTTTAGAACCCTTATGAAATGACTACTTCTCAGATGTGTCTTCTACGTGTAGAGCAGGCTTTTGAGTTTTGAGTGTGTTACAAGATCCTACCTCTTCAGTTTATTGGGGATGAGAAGTTGCTGTCTACTTGGGCAGCCCCTGGTTCTTTGGCACTGGCCTATAGTATTTTTAATGACCCTTAGGCAATCTTAGTCTTGACATAGCAGGAAGAACAACTGATTAGAACAATTATGTGATCTTGGATAAAGTAGTAGGATCGGCAATAAGGACTGCATCAAACACAGCCTAGCAAATGACTAACTGGTAACTATTACTTTACCACCTTTAACCGTATGAACTAGATTTGTGGTTACATAACAAAAAGCAAAACAAACCAGAAAATTATATACAGTAAACAGCCCCTAATTATGGCAATTTTACCCTTGGAGAAAAAATTTAAAAGGGGTTAGAGGGAAAAATAGAAAAAGAGGAAGGGATTAGAAGTAAGGTTGGAGAACAAAAGAAGGCCATGCAAACTTTGGGAAACTGCTGAAGAAGACAAGAAAAATAGAAAAAGAAGAAATAAAAACAAGAGCAGAACAGAATAACAGCAACAAAAGTAGAAACAATGCTCACACTCTAGCAAGAAAAAGCAATCAAAGAAAGAAAACAAAAGGAAAAAGAAGGAAGAAAAAGAAAAAAATGTGCACTTCACGGCACGCACGTCTGCTGTCACTGGTAAGACAAAGTGGGCATACAGAGTCTAGATCTGTGTTGATTAATTCCAGCAAGCCAGTTGTAGCTTTATATCATGGTAGTGGATAATTCCAGCAAGCCACATCTTGAAGTTCAGGCTGGTGTCTGGCTGAGAGCTTGGAACCTGATTTATTCAGCCTGTAACACGCGGTGTTCCTTCTTTGGGCTTGAACTTGGTTCTGTCTCACCCTGACACTGGGAGCCACTAGATGGAGCCAGCCCTGAAGCTGCTCTGAGTTCCAAGTTCAGTTTGCCTCTCTTTAAGGTGTCTACTGACCAGCTGCCCTCTCCTTGGGGGCTTTTGAACCCAATAACTCACCAGCCACTGAAACCCACTGTGCCCACTGCTCTGTTCCACTAGTGCATTTCTCCATGGAGACTCACCCCTGCTACACAGCAAGTCAGGGCTCAAAGAGAAAGTGCCACTCCCCACCTCATTCTTCTTCATTACAGTTTCTTTCTGCTCACCCTGTGGGCTTCAGTTTGCACTTTAGATCTCTGCTCGGTCCTGCAGACCCACTTTCTTCCTTCCTTCTCTTCCTCACATTGCTATATTCCAATGTCTGGACACCAACTCTCAGAAAGGCTGTTTTTCTGCTTTTCACCACTCCATCATCTTCCTGAAAGTCTATTTTGGGGTTTTTTTTTTATTTTTTTTTTTTTGAGACAGTGTCTCACCATGTAGTTCAGGCTAGTCTTGAACTCACTATATAGTCCAGGATGGCCTTAAATTTGCAGTGGTGCTCTTGCCTCAACTTCCCAAGTGCTGGAATTACAGTCATGTGCTACCACTCCCGGCTTAAAATTACCCTTTCTGAGGCAGTGTTCAAACTAGGTCCTTAATGATGTCTTTTATGAGGTGCCGTGTACTAGCGCAGTTCTCAAAGCCCATTGGAAAGGATAGCAAGAGGGTAGGAAAATAAAGAAAAGAGATGAAAGCTGAGGTCAGGTGGAGCCCTCCCTGCTGATGGGGAAACAGGGACTATTCAACCATTACGGCACATTTATTTATACACTCAGGAGAATAATGTCAGTTGCAGCCCCTCTGCCTGGTAAATTGTTTGGCTGGTTGGCCTGGGCACCTTGCCTTTTTGGAGCTGGAACAGCTTGTTTATGTGGCTTGCTTTGGGCTCTCCGTGTTCTCAGGGATGGCCTTGCTTTAGCTTTACACACGTGAGCCATCTCCAGCTTCAGCCACTCCCTACTCCCAATGATGTCTATTAATGAAGCAAGTACATTTTTCTAACATTTCTGAAATGATATTTTACAATCTTTTTTATGTTAAATAATTTATGGATAATTGTTAGCCAAGAACCAATTCTAGTAAATGACTCGTTGAAGCACTCTTCAAATGGGGTGTGGTGGTATGTATCTGAGGCCAGAGGATCACAAGTTCAAACCCAGCCTGGGCAATTTAGAGCCCTCTTCAAAATAAAAAATAAAAATGGCTGAAGACATAGCTCATGCAAAGGCCCTGGGCTTGATCTCCAGCACTGGAAAAATATTAAGGCACTCTTTTTGATTATGGCACGTATAAAAACTAAACCCTCCCCCCAGTATTAGTACTTGAACCTGGGGCCTTCACACTAAGCTATTTACCCACCCCTTTATACTTTGTATTTTGCAACAGGGTTTCACTGTTTCACTAAGTCTATAAATTGCCCAGGCTAAGCTTGAATTTTCAGTCTTCTTGCCTCAGCTTCCCAGAGTGCTAAAATTACAGATGCGTGCCACCATGCCTGATATTAGGCATGGTGGCACGCATCTGTAATTTTATATATATATAGTGTAGGCAGGGAAAACACAGAGCAAGACCTGGGTGGCTGATGATTGTAAAATTACCACATTCTTACTGCACACTGTGTGCTTAAGTAAGCTTGTAAAACTATTACGTGCATTTACTGAGAAACTTCTAGCCCATTGATCTTTTTCTCACCCTGGAGACAAAGGCTAAGGCCCTGATTAGCCCAGATTGCACCAATCAGTGAAACAGTTGTTTTTTAGAAAACATCTTATCCATATGAGTACACCTCAAAATCTCGTTGGGTAACTCTCTCAAGTCCTCCTACCTTGCAGATTGTGCTATTAAACTTTCTTCTTGCGTTCACTGCACATGAATAAACTTTTGCTTTGCATTGATTCATTCTTGACTTCATTTTCTGTGGAGGGCATGGCTCTGAGCCAGTCTCTCCCCAGTTTCTCACTCTTTACTGATGTGAGAGTGAAGGACCTGGAGAAAAGCAGAAAGTCATGTAGGGAACCCCTGTCCACCTTAAGGATCTGCCCCCCCCATCTGACACTATCTATCTATCTATCTATCTATATTTTATTTGTTTTGATTTGTTTTGTCTTGAGACAGAGTCTCACTATGAAGTTCAGGCTGTCCTTGAAGTCACTTTGAAGCCAAGGCTGGCCTAGAATTTGAAGTGATCTTCTTGCCTTAGCCTCCTGTGTACTGGGGTTACAGACATGAGTCACCACATCCAGTTTATTCTATATTTTAAAAGGCAATATGTTTTGAGTCAGGTGTGTTGATGAAAGCCTATAATTCCAATACTTGTAAGGCTGAAGCAGGAGGATTGCCAACGTGAAATATACAGCAAGACCCTGTCTCAAACAAACAAATACAAAGGCTATATTTTGGCAAAAATTTCTAAATCAGTGAGAAAGTAGACAGTTAAATTACTAGAACTAAGTTATTGCACTAACCATTCATTAACTTTCATGCCTAATAGGAAAGATAAAACCTCAATTAAGGATCTTTTATTCACCAACCAAGGCCAAATTATTTTTTAATAAAAGACAAACTCTTTATCTCAGTTCCTGGCACTAAGCTCCTAAACCTGCGAGGGGGAGGGATAAGGAGAGGGGTACTTCCAAAAAAAGTAAACTTTAATAATATTTAATATTCATAATGACACAGGTACATAGACTAAGGAATATAGTAGACATTTACTGTAGTTATGATTTCCCCACAAATTAATCTCATTAATTTTTCCATATGTATAGCAATCCGTACATTTAGCTAAATCCCAGAATTCCAGGAAGCTGAGACAAGGTCAAAAGTTCAAACCCTGCTGGCATGGTGGTGCATGCCTATAATCCCAGCATTTGGGAGTATGAGGAAGAAGGATCTCTGTGAGTTCAAAGCCAGTTTGAATTGCACAGTGAAACTCTGACTCTAAATAAATAAATAGTTCAGCCCAGCCTAGACAATTTAGAATCTCAGCAAGATCCTATCTCAAAATAAAAAATAAAAAGGACTGGGAATGTAGCTTCAGGCAAAGTCCTTAGGTTCAATCCCTAGCAATACATATTTTGAAAAATGATAAAGAAAGGAAAAAAAAAAAAAAGAATCCCTTACATCATGAGGCCATTCTCTGTGAGAGATGTACGTGAGTCAGAGACACAATATGTGCAATGCTCACAATAGGCTGATTTGGGGGAAAGGAACTGGGCTCAGAACAGCATCTCCATCTTAATTGCACATTTGGCTCCAGAAGCACTGAGTTTTAGGGGGCCAGCAGTAGTTACAAGATCAAGTTCCTGATATGAAAATTTCACTATGGAAAGTGCCAGTAGCAGTTGCCATAAAGTTTAGTAGGTCAGTTCTTAACAGCTTTCATTTTAGGCTAGTTCACTGCAGGTTTAGAATATTGTGTGTGGAAGTTTTGTTGTTGCTGTCGTTTTTGTTTTCAGTGCTAGCGATTGAACTCTGTGGGAAGCAGTGATTGCATGTGCAAGGCTAAAGCAAGGGCAGCCCCAAGAGCACCCAGTGCCTGAGGCAAGCCAAATAAGTTGTTCCAGCTCAGAGATCTAGGGGCAGCCCAAGGTGAGCCAAGCAAACAAGTTGCTAGGCAGAGAGGTTTCAAGTGACAATAACCTCCCAAGTGTATAAATAAATACGCTGCAGTCATTGGGCAGTTATTTCTCTCCCACCAGGAGGGGAGGCTCCGCCTGACCTCGGCTTTCTGTATCTTGACTCTGGTTTTTCTTCATCCTCCACCATCCCCCTCTGAAGTTTCAAGAGCTGTGCTGGATACAGCAGAACCCAAATCCTTCATACTGAGCTACTTGCCTGGGCACTTTTTTATTTTTTATTTATTACCCAGGCTAGGCTTGCACTTTTGATCCTTCTGCCTCTGCCTCCCAGAGTGCTGAGATTATATGCATGGCCTCCACACTTGGCCCTGGCAGTTTAGTTTAAATTCTGTTTCTCTACACATCTCATCGAATTTGTGAGCTCTTTAATATCCCTTTCCTGCCTAACTTAGCTAAAGTAGATTCTGCTTTTTGCAATCAAAAACCCTAACAGTTGCAATAGGGTATCTGGGAGATAAGTGGTAGCTGACAGCAGAGCACGTATTTGTTTATTTTAAGCACATCTGACTTGCATTTTACATTGGCCTGTTTACAAGGTATACACAGAGTATTTTGTGGCATAATAATAGTAGAGAAAGGTGATAGAACTCTGTTCCAGCTGCCTTGGAGCCCAGAGCCCTGCCTGCTATTGACTTCCTTGTTTTGCACTGGGCAGGCCCTGCTTAGTGGTCCTTACATTCCTTTAGCATGGCAGTTTGCTATGGGCATAGCCAGGGATACACTCTGGGTTCCCCAAACTTGAAACCTCTTATCTGGGATTCTAAGATGTTTTTTAAAGTCAACCTTAAATGTCATTCAAAGTGTAAAAATTCATAGCATATGTGAGGCCCTGGATTTTTTCTTCCCTACCACAGGGGGGAAAAAAACACCCTAAAAGGCTGATGAACCAATTCAACACTTTATATAAATACTTGTTAAATAAATTATGTTGAAACAAATGATGAAGCTCATTTTTCAATACTGTAGTGAAGACTTGCCTTGTAAAAGAGTCAGCAACATAACTGATTAAAACAGACTTAAAGGCATATGTTTTCCAAATAAATGGCATTAGTAAGTACCTCTTGAATATTTTATTACCTAATTATACTTTAGAGAGATGATTTGTTTGTTCTATTAGCCTAAGATGTCAGAGGTTATAACACATCTTCATTTATGATTTGAGTTACTTTATTTTCTGGTAAATCTTAGGATGAATAAATAAAAGTGTCATTGATTCTGACATCTACAAATCCCAGCATTTGTAGTAAAAAATACATAAAAGTCATATGCTTGCGGTATAACTATATGAAAAAATTTAAAAACAATTTGCTGTGTTTGATATAGGCTAACCCACCTCCCTTTTAAAGCCACTAATAATTATTTTAAATGTATTATGTGAAGGAATAATCTCTCAAAAATACAGCAGCAAGCCAACTTTGGTGGCTCGCACCTGTACCTCAGTATCCTGGGAGGCTCAGGCAAGAGAATGCTTTGAGCCCAGCTTGTGCAATTTAGCAACTTTGGTGAGACCCTATTTCAAAATTTTAAAAAGGGCTAGGGATGTAGCTCAGTGAGAAAGTACTGAGTTCAACTTCCAATACCACCTCATCAAAAAACAAAACAGAAAGAACGAAAACAACAAAAGAAAAAATATAGTATGATTCATGGTCATAAATTTAAAGGGAGACTTGCCATCCGCATTGTGTAAGAGTCCTTTTTAGTTATCACATAATACATGTAGATTTATTATGAATATACTTTTAACTTTAATAACTTTAATAAAGATTGTGATCTTACAAAGCATGAGGAAGCAAGAGGAGTCACCAAGAGTTGAAGATGATTAAGAGGCTGGAGTATTTCACATTTGAATGCTCCCCCCTCATCCTCAGAGCAGCTATTTATCACCTCTCTCTCCCCTTTTTCTCTACCTTCAAATAAATCATCTGCTTTTATTCTAAACTCTGCTTCTTTAGTTCTTTTACTGATGCTGGGTTTAGCATTGCCAGGAACTGTATGTTCCAGCAGAGCAGGGCATGTTGTGGCATCTGATAGCAGGGCATGCCATCATGTTTGCCCCTCTCCAAACTTTACATTAACTGATGCATTGGCTACGAAGGCTGCCAGATGGTCCCATAGACAAGAGCCACTACAAAGGTGTCAGACTTCTTCCACCAAAGCCCATCAGACAAACCTCCCAGCTAAAGACTTCCATCCGCTGCTCCCTAACTACAACCACAGTCAGCTCGAAGAAGCCAAATCAGTCATCATCCTTTCCCCAACAGCAGCTGGAGGTTGTCTCAGAGGGGAAAATGCAGGGGTGGGGGTAAGGATGTGTGCCAGGGTGTGTAGGTAAAGAAAAGATAAGATGGAGGACTGGTTGAGCTTTGTTCGACGTTAATGGAGAGATTTACTAAGGGCAGAGGCCTTTGCCTCTACAGAATAGGCTCAAACAATCAGAAAGACAAAGGCAAAACAACAACAAAGAACTACTTAAACCTAGTACTAGTCCCTAACCCCACACCCATAATCCTAGCCTCCACCAAACAACAGGGAAGGTCACATGACCGGAAGAAGTCCCAGGGGAGAAGTCCCAGGGACCAAAGATAGCCGTGGAGCCAGTGAGATTCCAGGCCTACAGGGAACAAGGATCTCAATTAAGAGGGGGCCCCAGACAAGAAACTACTAGTATTTCCTTCCCAAAGCTCCCTACTCATTCAGGGTAGCTAAGGACCATCTCTCTCCTACTCCCTTTTCTCCGCCTTTAAATAACTTGTCTGGGCAGTCCTGCTGCAGGGCCTCTCCAGCAGGAGTTCCCTGCAGCCTTTCTGCGACCTCCAGCACCAGTGCCTGAGCCAATATGCTTTTTCTTCATCAGGAAACCCTATGATCCCGACCGCAAGCCTAACTACAGCAAGCTGCAAGATTCCTCTCCGCAGTTCACCTTCCAGCAGCTCCATGAGCAGGCCCAGCTGCTGGCAGCCATTCCACCTCCCGAGGTCCCCAACCGCACTGCCTCCCTGCCTTCGCCCATCTGGGAGGCTGTCAGGTTGCCTCTAGCTCAGCCCCTGGGAGGGGCCTCCCCTCGGCCCCAGGAGAGTCTCGAGGCGGCTGAGCTGAACTTCCTGTGTGACAAGGACAGCAGGAAAGGATCCCAGCCACCTAGCCCACCTTGGCCAGCTCCTTCATCCTTCTCTGCCTTGACCTTTTCCCTGGAGGCCGAAGCCTATGCTGCTTTCCCAGAGTGGGCCAACAGCCCAGGCAGCTGGCTGTGCTCCCCATGGCCAAGGACCTCCAGTCTCGCAAGGTCTTCAACTGCAAATACTGCAGCAAGCAATACCTCAGCCTGGCGCCTTCAAGATGCACACCCGGAGTCACATGCTGCCCTGTCTGTGAGCCATCTTCAGGAAGGGCCTGAAGGGCCACGTCCGCACCCACGCTGGCGAGAAACCCTTCTCCTGCTTCCACTGAGCCGCGCTTTGGCCAACCACTCCAACCTGCGGGTTCACTTGCAGACCCACTTGGACATGAAGAAGTCAGGAGCCAGGGCCAAGAGCGGTCTTCCGGTGCCTTTGCCAGGAGTCCTTCCTGGCAGCCCGGTGGGAAAGATTCTTGAGCAGGCCTCTGTGTGGGTTTGTTCATCCAGAGCTATTTGAATGGAACTGCTTTGCGCTACAGAACAAAACCAACCGACTGACTGGGAAGCTCCCACTCCACTCAGGCGGCCCAACGCCCCGATTTCCACCTTCCCCAAGGAAACTTCAGGCCACCTTCTTCAAAGTATAACTAATGTAATAACACAGTCCGGTGTGTGTCCGCAGCACAGATTGGAGGACAGACTGGAGGAGGTGTCTAGACCTCCAGATAACCCTGGGCCTGAACAGCTATTTCAGCCTCCTGTTTGCCATGGTGACAACTGCCTGTTTCGTGGGCAATTTAACATTGTCTCAAAAGGAACTGGGAGTAATGGCCCTCACTTGTCAATGGCCAAGAGGGGTGCTTTGCCCTGACCAGTGTGTCTCCCAGAACTATTCTGGAGGCCTGAAGGGTGTGGGAGAAAGATGCTTACATTTTTAACGGTACACTGGTACTTGCATTTCAAGCAACATTTTGTGTAAGGGGACAAATTTCATATAACTCTATGCACAGTTGATATTCAATAAAGTGTTAATTTATTTTAAATAGTCTGCTTTTATTTTTAAAAAAGATTTTTATGATTAAAGGTAGGGAAGAAGGAAAGGATTTTGAACCTATGAGAGACCGTGATGGTGATAGGGCTCACGCACTGCTGATTCCTGTGGCAGTGGATAGGAGTCAGAAGCTCAACGGAGGTCTGTTTCTCCACTTTTATTCTGGAAGAGGGGTTCACCCCACTTCAGTTCCTTGGGGATCCTGAAGGGCAAACAGATGTTTCTTGTTCCTGACGGTTCCTCTTAAGCCATAGAACGGGTATTTTGGGAACTCGAGATGGCAAGGAAATTTTGAAGGCTTCCAAGGAGATATTCTCTATAAGTCCCTGTTACACCTGTTTACTGCTTTTTATTGCTGGTAGAGAATTATTTTTTGTCATATAGTTTCCCCATTCCAGATGCAAAATTAGTTTTACTGTCTTCTAATATTTTGTGACCTTCAGATCTTGTCTTACAGGGTTAGTGGGACAGAATCTTACAAATTTTCTCAAGATGATTGTTCTTAAAATTTGATATAGCACTAAATAAAATCTATGGCTTCTCTCTTACATGTTACCTGTTTGGTCTTCCAAAAAAGTGTCAACAATCTTTATTAGAAATGATTATATTGATCAGGCATGGTGGCACACACTTGGACTCTCACCATTGGAGAGGCTGAAGCAGGAAGATCATGAGTTTGAGGCCAGCCTTCAGTCTAAATAGACTCCAAAAACTACAAAAAGAAAGGAAGAAAAGAATTCATTATTTATTATATGTGTTTATTCACTTCAAAATTTGACTCTTCTGTGCTTTACACTGTATGTAAAGAATGTAAATTTAATCATCTCTAATATCTCCAATTACATTGGTAAGCTTACACTTACTGATAAGTATTATACATTTTATTGTCAAAACAACTTAAAAATGAGTGGAAATATAAGAGCTGAAAAGCAAAAATAAATAAATACATAAATAAATAAATAAATAAATATATATATTTAAAAGGAAGTGAAGGTAGCCTGGTGGATCATGGAGGAGACGGTAGGTTGGAGGTAAGTGACAATGGCTAGTACTCCACTGGGTACAAGCCTCATCTCCACCCCACCCCAAGGCTTCCTCTCAGTCATGGATCCTGTCTGTGTCACAGCACCTCAGTTCACTGAGTCCATGTCTGGCTGCAAAGGCCTGAGCCACTGGCTTTAAGTCTGGGATCACTTGTGAGGCCAAAGGTCGGGGGAAGCTGTGGTGAAATAGAGAGCCTCCATGTCCCAAACTCTGGTCAGCCCCAGTGCCTTTGCACAGACTGTGGTGCCCACCAGCCCGTGTCTGTGCTGTGTCCCCAGTGTGGCCAATGTTTCCTGATGTGTCTGCTTCCTCTAGGTCATGGGCTGTAGTGCTAACATTCGGACTCCCTCTCCTCTATTGTGTCGCCCTGCTGAGTGCCCCCCACTCACACCTGGTTGCAGCTGCTGGTCGCCAGGAATGTTGTCCCTCCCACCACCAGAAACTGTGCTATCTGTGAGCAGGGACTGGGCTGTTTTTGGTGCAGCGAGGGTAAAGAAGCTACTTATAATAGACAAGGTTTTCAGGTACTAGATAAAGAAATTCAAAGAGGCAGAAAGGAGTATTTAATGATTATTACAAAGAGTTCCTTCCAAACCTGGTGTGATGTCACAAATTTGTAATCCCAGCAGTTCAGGAGGCTGAGGCAAGAGAACAGAAAGTTCAGCCTAGCCTGACAATTTAGTGACTTAGCCAGATCCTGTCTCAAAAAGAAATTTTAAAAGAAGTTTGCAGATGTAGCTCAAAACAAAGACCTGGGTTCAATGCCCAGTAGTGGGGGGGAGTGAGTTTTTTTTTTTTTAAAGGAAAAGAATTAAAATGAAGGTCTGGGGTTGTAGTTCAGTGGTAGAGCACTTTCCTAGCATGTATGAGACCCTGGGCACAACCCTCAGAACTACAAAAAACAAAAACAAAAAACAAGAAAACTGCTAATAAATATATGGACACCTAATGCAAAGAAGAAGCTTTTTTTTTTTTTTTTTTTTTTTTTTTTTTAGAGAGGCTCTGCAATTCAGGCTGGCTTTGCTCTTACTATGTAGCCCCTTGAATGCTGGCCTAAATTCTCTGCAATCCTTCTGTCTCAGCCTCCTAAGTGTTAGGATTACAGATGTATGCCACCACACTAGCCACATTTTTTTTTGAGACAGAGTCTAGCTATGTGTTCAGACTGGCCTTGAACTCATTATATAATTCAGGCTGGCCTCAAATTTTCATCAATCTATCTGCTTCACCATCCAAAGTGCTGGGATTATATTGCTGGGATTACAAATGTGTGCCACCACAACCAGCCAATAAGGCACATTTCAAACCAATTTAATAGGTAGCAAACTAGGACTAGAAGTTATGCCTCTCCTTAAATTAGTATGTGTTATTTGACTCAAAATCTTTTTTAATGCTTTGCCAACTATAAGGCCCTGTTTCTAAAAATAATTATGCAGTCACCATGTTGTTACTAACAGTATTTTGTTTTCTTCTTGCAAAATTAAAATTCTTCTGAACATTCTGTAACCTCCAAATTTATTTCTTTTTTACAGGACTGGAGATGAACCCAGTGGCATTCTACCACTGAGTTATCTTAGCCCTTTTTATTTTGAGAGTTTCACTGAATTGCCAGGCTGACCTCCATCCTCCTGCCTCAGCCTCTGGAGTAGCTGGAATAACAAGAATGTGCCACATGCCAAATACTTGTTCTTCATATATGACTCAATAGAAAAAAATATATATATATACACACACACCCATGGTTGTTGTGTTATGCATTTATTTTGTGGGGTTTTTTAGTACCAGGGATCAAACTCGCAATTTTGCATTTGTCTGGCAGGCACTTATGCCACTGAGCTAAACCCCTGGCGCCTTTGTTTTGTTTTTTGAGACAGTCTCACTAAATTGCCTGGGTTGATTTCAAATTTGTGATTCTCCTGCCACAGCCTCCCAAATTCTGGGATTATAGGTGTGTGCTGGGATCATAGGTGTGTGCTGGGTTATGCCAGTTTGTATTTCAACCTTTTTCCTATCACTTGCTGTGATAGAGCAGAACAATTAAACACAAATTAATTGACTTATTTATAGCAGGTTTACTGAATGCCTGATCAATGCCAGGCACTGTTTGAAGTATTTGAGCTACATGAAGAATAAAATTGGTATTGGGGATGTAGCTCAGTGGTAAAGCACTTGCCTGGCAAGCATAAGACCCTGGGTTCAGTCTCTAGGACTGGGAGAGAAGATGAGGGCAAGATAGAATATATAAAACTAATAAATAAAATTCTTGCCTTGATGGTACTTTTACTATAGGAGAGTAGGCGTATTAGTAGACAACTCAGTACAAAATCGTAGTATGCAAGGAGAAAAGTAAAGCAGCAATGGAAATAGAAAATGAGTGTGTGAATCTGTGTGTGTGATTTTTTAATTTAGGGATACCAGACATAAATCGCCACATTGAAAAGCTGACAGTTGAGCATAAGATCATCTCCACCGATCGGAGACAAGATGGCGGACTGGTAGGTAGCAGGAGAGAGACCCTCTCTGAGAGAGACAGCTCAAATGCCAGAATAAAACACCCTGGAGAGACCCAAACAGAGAGAGATAGACTCTCACAACCCAGAAAGTAACTAAAGTGCGAAAACCCGCTCGAATAAGAGGTCCTGGGGCTACTATTAGTGAAGATAAGATCAGCGAGCACTGCACTCTCCTCGAGACGCCTGAATTCCGCCCGACCTGAACAAGCGATCCACGCCGAAGGTACTGGCTTGAGCCTCGGAGTGCGGAGCTGATCAGCCCTGCGTGCAGCTCGCCAGGACCGGCTCTGCACACGACCCACCCAGAGGCACCGTGGATTCCCACCGCAGCTGCCCTGAAGTTGGAGGTCCGCAGTCCAGCAGTTCTCGGGGACACGGTGAGTGATGGGAATAAGACCCTCCCACGGGAAAGGGGAAACCGACTGGACGACATGTTGGATTTGGGCAGGACAGCCCTAACTCCATAAGGAAGTGGCTTCAGCTGGTTACTCCCCTCGTCAAGTGGATTGGTGGAATCTGCTTGAACTAAGCCACGCCCCTGGCGGGGACCCAATTACTTCCCTGAGATCAGTGCACACTGACACAGTGAAGGCCTGCAAAGGTTGACTGGCCCAGAAGGGAAGAGGTAGCGTATACTGCCCATGGGTGAACTCTAATCTCTGATAACCTATTGAAGAGGGCTAAAACTCCTAGCCTGCACCCTCTAGAGGAGCCTTAAACAACAAGAAAAGGGTCTTGGAATTATACTGTACACTTGTATGGAAGGAACCAAAACCATGACTAAAGGGAGAAATAAGAAAACACTCCCAGCCCCCAACCCTGAGAACATTGATCCAGGAGAGGCAAATACAAAAGAGACTGAGGTCAGCAAAAATGCAACATCAAACACAGCGTTAGCAGACATAAAGAGATATCTTCAGGACCTCGTAAGCAGGACCAAAACTGAAATATTAATTGAAATTAAACAAGAGATAAGTAGATTAATAAAAGAAGGGCTGGGTACCTCTCAAGAAGACATAGACAGAAGAATGGAGGAACACAAAAGGAGAGAAAAATTTAATGAGGAATTCAGGAAAAACCTAGAATTCATGAAACAGATTCAAAGAGATTATCAGGAAACTAAAGACTCCAAAGAAAGCTGGCAAAACTGCTTGAAAGAAACCAAAGATAGACTATCAAAAATTGAACACAGGTTTGCAACGTGGGGTCATGAAAGGGAAGAGCTCTTAAAAATAACAAGGGAGCAGGCAGTAAAGATACAAAGATTGGAAGATGACAAGAGGATCTATAACTTAAGAATAAAGTATGTGAATGAAGAAGCAGGAATCAAACCAGGGGAATTACAAA
>PVJX010000732.1:90999-216593 GCA_004027295.1 Dolichotis patagonum
GATTGAACTCACGACCTTGCATTTGCCAAGCAGGCGCTTACGCCGCTGAGCTAAAACCCCGGCCCAAGAAGTAAAATTTTTATGAAATAATGAGAAAATAGATGAGATTAAAGGGACAATGACCCAGATCCTTTCTGGAGGCCCCAAGCTAGTTTAGATGCTAGTTGTGAGAGATGATATGTACTGGAATGAGGGTTACAGTGGGGAAAGTAATGGAAATTTGAGATTAATTTTGGAGGCGTAATAAAAGCATTTGACAAGAAATTGAGGAGTGGCTGGGAGGAGGCTTGACGGAAAGACAGATATCTAGAGTTTTGTCTTAAGTAATAGTGTCATCCGGTAAAGAGATGTTTGGGGGAAGAGAAAGTAAGGATGATAGGGGCTAAAATCAGATCAGCTGACGATTTCTTTCTTAGCTAGACTAGTTCAGAAGCCCTTTAATGGCCTGTCAGTTTTAGTCCTGCTCTCTTCAATCTATAAAATTTGAGTTCTTACTATTGCCAAGAAGTCTATGTAATCTAGTGTCTGTGTTTTTTTTTAAATGCTACTCTTCCCTCTTTATGAGATCCTGTCTCAAAAAACAAAACCAAAAACAAAAAACAAAACCCAAACTACTCTCCCTTTTTCTGTACTCTGCTGGCCTCCATTCTTCGTTAAGCATAGCATACCAAGCCTGTTCCCACCTAAAGGCTTTTCTGTCTGCTATTTTTGATTCTTTGAAACCTATTTAGGGTATCACCTTAAACAAATTTATTCGATGGAACACTTCCAGCCGATTCATTCTCCTGCCTCCTCCTTCTGTTCTTCCCTCCTTCCTCCTGTCTGTCTCTCTCCCCCCTCTAATGAGTTTTTAATTTTACTTTCATTTTTAATATTTTTAGTATTATCATTTGGTGTTGAGGCTTAAACCTAGGATCTTGCTTATGCTAAGCACACACTTTGCCACTAGGCTACACTCGAAGTCCCTATGAAATGTTTGTGCGTATTTATGAATATACGTGTGCATGTATTTTGGTACTGTTGATTGAATTTAGGGCCTCCACATGACCAGTGACTAGTGATGGCAAACCTTTTGGAACTTTCAATGATGAGAACAGCCCACTGTGGTATGTGTGCCACAGCTTCAACACCACTGTCCTAAACCTTCCTATTTTTTGAGGCACAGAATCTTAAGTTGTGTAGGCTGTAGTAGCTGGGATCACAAGGATGTGGCACTATCCCTAGCTGAATTTTTTTTTTTACACTTTATTTAAATTAAGAAAAAGAAAAAGAAAAGAAAAATTAGCCAGAAAATGCTTTACTTTTCTCTCTTCACTAAATTGACAATTGTAGGATACTTGTATACTAATGATATGTTTAACATTCCTTGCTGTTTCTTTAACCAGGAATTTATAGACTTTTCCTGCTAAAATCTCAGTTTTATGTTTTGAAAGGCAGAGAGAAATTCTGTGAAATATTGAAATAATTTAAACCATCTTAGACTGAAGTACATATAAATAAAACAATTTATATTAAGTTAGAAAAAGGTTGGTATTAATTTAGAATTTAATTTGTTGTTGGTGGATTTTTTTTCCTGTCTTAAGTGTGTTTTAAACACAGTGTCATAAAAAAAATAAATAAATACAATGTCATTTTCTCTGGAGTAAATCTTTTCAGTTCCTATGAAAACCATTTTTGGTCTAGCTAGCCATGGAGTGATGCACCCTGTAATCACAGCTACCCGGGAGGGTGAGGCAAGAGGATCACTAGTTCCAGTTCAGTCCAAGTAACTTAGTGAGACCCTCTCTCAAAATACACACATAAAAATGACTGGGAATATAGCTCAGTGCTGTCTGGGTTCAATCCCAAGTACCAGAAAAACAAAAACAAAAAAATGTTTTTTACTCATGTTTTCTTTTTCAGAGCATATACTTGTAGAGAGCATTAGAGTATCCAGATTTGAAGCAGTCAGGAATGTCCCTGCCAAGTCGACAAACAGCTATTGTTAACCCGCCTCCACCAGAATATGTCAATACTAAGAAAAATGGGCAGCTGACAAATCAACTGCAGTATCTACAAAAAGTTGTCCTGAAGGCGTTATGGAAACATGGTTTTTCCTGGCCTTTTCAGCAGCCTGTGGATGCTGTGAAACTGAATTTACCTGTAAGTATGTCTTATAATTATGTTAATTTAAAAAAAAGAATCCTATAGATCTCTGTAAGAAATAACCAGTCTCTCACACCAGAAAACAATGCAGTATTTAAACGTATGTATCTGATTTATTTCACTTAAGAGTATAATCTCAAGATGCATCCATTGACCTATAAGTGTCTCAAGTTTTCCTTCTTTGTGGCAGAGTAGTATTATATTGTTTAAAAACCCCACATCTTCTTATCCATTTATTAGTTGATGATTGGGCTGTTCCTACGATTTAGCTATTACAAACTCTGCTGCTATAAGCAAGGATGTACATACATCACTGTGGTAAATGATGCTTTTAATTCTTTTGGGGTAATACCAAGAAAGGTAATAACTCGGTCAAATGGGACCTCTTGTCCTGGTTTTTTAAGGACTTTCCATACTGATTTCCACTAATTTCCACATTGTAGCTTTTTAAAAGTGATTAGTATTGCTCTGTTGAGTTACAGATGTATAGTTTATGAAATTTCTCTGAGCACTAATACTTGTGAATTCATTCTTATTAACACTCACAATTTTTTTAAATCCATAGGATTATTATACCATTATAAAAAACCCAATGGATTTAAATACAATTAAGAAACGATTGGAGAATAAATACTATGTGAAGGCTTCAGAATGTATAGAAGACTTCAATGTAATGTTCTCAAATTGTTATTTGTACAACAAGGTATGTAAGCCTTATATTATATTACTAATCCATTGCTTTTACATAAGAGAGAGATATGTATAAGTAAATATACTTATTTCAAAATTCAAGTTTTGATTTGGACGACTTTACATGTATTTAAGGATGATGTTTTTCACCGGTTTCTGTAATTTCCACATATCAACATTTGTTCAGTCTATTTTGTTACCTGAGTAACAGTAATGGCTTAATACTTTTGAAAAATGATGGCTTTATATTTTTAGAGAGTCTTGTAATGTAGTTCAGCCTGGCCTTAAACTAACTGTGTAGTGAAGGCTAGCTTTGACCTCACAATCTTCCTGCTTTAGCCTTCTGAGTTCTGGGATTGTAGGCATGCACTGCCATGCCCAAACAGACATATTCTTTAAGACACATTGCCATTAGTCCTCCTCAAAATATTTCCCCTCAGTTTCAAATACCCTTATCCCATTGTTCTTGCCACAATGTGAAGCAGCTGTGGAAGTCTTCTTCACGAGTGTCTCTACAAGGTCTGATCAAAAATATGGTGAGTGTCCCTGCCGAGTGCCATACAACAGGAAGGCAGGCTCCTAAAAACATTTACCACATGTCCTTGGCCCACTTTACTGACCTACTCACTGGATCTGGCTCTGTGCAACTTCTGACTCTTCCCTACAGTCAAAATAACCATGAAAGATAAATGTTGTGAATCAATTCAGGACGTAGAGGTATCCCTGACAACATAGCTAAAGATACTTACAAAAGAGAACTGCTAGAGCTGCTTCAGAAAATGACAAGAATGATCGCATAAGTAAGGTGTGTCTGATGTGTTCTAAGTGAAGAGGGCTTTATGGTAGTGTATCTTTTACATCTGTTACTGTCATAAAGATTTTTAAATTTAAACATGTTTCAACCATGCCTCATATGTGGACATTTTGTACTTAGTCTTCACATTTGTTCTTATCTGTGAAATTAGATTTATGTATTTAGTTTTCCTTCCATTCAGTATTCTTGCTTTCCACAGTATCATACTCTTTTTGATCTGTTTCATGGCATCTAAATATTTTAAGACTTACATTCCATTTAGATATGAGAAATCTAAGTATTTGGCATTTAGTTTATACAAAATCACTCACTAGTGATACTGAAATGTAACAAGTTTTGATTTGGTTCCCAAGATTACTATCAATGCCACCTTGTTTGTATAAAAGATTTAAAACTGTTAACTGATGAGTTTTTAAAAACAAGTATCAATAGTTATCAATGCCATTCAGCTTTATCTTATTTTAAAAGCAATTCTAAAGTCTGTATCTTTGACCCTTTAAAACAAAGTTCAGTAGTTTTCCTTAGCTACCTAACTTAGAAATAAATGTTTTCACTTTAGGTTGTTGCTTTTAAATTTATTTTTTCTCAGTAGTAAAATAAAGCATAAGAAAGACTTCTAACCTAATAGTTAAGATTTTTAAATTTGAGTTAGCATGACAGTGTTAACAAACTGAAAACCTAGAAGGTAGTAATTGCTTCCAGTCAAACAATCAAGTACTTCATCCAATAATAAATACATATTGTTTTAACCTGTTGAGGAGTAGAGATTTTTTATTTGTGTTAGAAGGATTGGTTAGATTATACTTCTGGTCCTTAGAGAGGCATTCTGGTCCTTTTTAGAAGTTGAAGAAGTAGGATGTTAGAATTTAACGTTCACTATTTTCAAAACTCAATTTAGAAGAAATAACTAACACATAGGAGTACTGTTTCACTGATTTCTATAAGTTAACCTGAATTTTTTAAAAATTTGGTACAGTGGTCATATTGTATATCCCTATGATATATTTAATATATTTCTAGCCCGGAGATGATGTTGTTCTTATGGCACAAGCTCTGGAGAAGTTGTTTATGCAGAAATTATCTCAGATGCCACAAGAAGAGCAAGTTGTGGGCAAAGAAAGGATAAAGAAAGGTAAGTGAAGAGAGTTAAATCATTTATGTCATCTTTCTGTGTCTAATCTCTCTCTCCCCCCCGCCGCCTGTCCTCCCTCCCTCCCTCTCTCTCTCTATCTCTCGTGTATATAAACATAAAATCACTCAAAGAAGACAGATGTCCTAAGTTTTCTACATGCTGTTATATTGGTACAATGTGTCCTTTTAGTCTGCTAAACCTTAATCACAAGCATGATTATTATGCAAGAAGAGGGAATTGTACTGATAATGGAATTAAAGCCAGGTTTCCTGTTGCATAGTGATATTCATCAACCAGGCATCCAATAAATCATACTTGCTGTTACTACTATTTCTAGTATAGTTTGTAACTATGTACTATACTGATAAGGCCCTCATTGCCAATAGATTCTATAGCTAAGAATGAAATGTTAGTTATATTCAGAATAAGTACTTATTTGCTAAATACCAGAATTAAATTAGAATGTAAAAAAGAATGGTATTTTATACATACTCAAGTATTTGACTTTGTTCACGTTTCACTAGGCACTCAACAGAATGCATCAGTTTCTTCTGCTAAAGGAAAACCATCCCCCAAAGCAACAGAAATTGTATTTAAGCAAGAGATTCCCTCTGTACTTCAGGAGAAATCCATCCTTCCCTTAAACATGGCACAAGGAGCTCAACTCTACTCTAGCTCACAAACTGTGGTCCAGGTAAGTTTATTAGTTTTTAAATGATTAGTTCTTAAAATATTTTTAGTGTAACCCAGGATGATGGTACTTTGTTTTGTTTTGTTTTTGGGATGTGGGTACAGTCCTCTGTTTTTTAAAATAGGTCCTCACTAAGTCACTAAAATGGCCCAGGCTGGGCTCAAAATTGCAATTCTCTTGCCACAGCCTCCCAGAATACTGGGATCTACAGGCATGAACCACTGTGCGTGGCTTGTACTTTTATTTAAGTTGATAGGAAAATTGGTCTTCAGCATACACGAATTTTGTCATACTACTTCTGCCTTTGTGCATTTTGTGAACAGAGTCCTAGAATACTAACCAAAGTTTAGAGATTTCTTTGGTAGAATTTAAACTTTTAATATCCTGATAGTATTAAGATCAAAAGTTATCTACTCATTTAGTTTTTTTAAAATGTGTACCCTACTTTATTTCAAATATTTACAAATCTTTTGTATTACCATGACTTTGATTTTCTGTCCTTTATTGTCTTAAGACTTTTTACAAGATAATTTTTTGGAATGTGGGAAGAAATTATTAGAGCTGTTTATTTTGTCTATAAAAAAGATATTAATCTTTAAGATTTAACACATGAATTGACAACAATATGTCTAAATTATCTATATTGCCTTTTTCCTTTATTTTTTGTTTTGATTTTTGAGACAGGGTCTTGTTTTGTGGTTAAGAATGGCCTTAAACTCATAGTGATCCTCCTTCCCTAGCCTCCAGACTGCTGGGATCACATGGGTCCGGCCGTAATTGATGAATATCTCCTTAAGTATAGCTTTTGTTGAACTATTGCTTTTTGTTGTTGAATTGTTTCACTTTAGGCTACCAGGGGTGTGAAGAGAAAAGCAGATACAACAACTCCTACAACTTCTGTAGTTAAAGCAAATAATGAATCTTCTACGCCACCTATGGAAAAAAAACCAGCCAGAATGCCACCAGTAAAAGAAAATGAGTTGAAAAATGTTTTGCCAGATTCTCAGCAGCATTGTAAAGTGGGAAAGACGATTAAAGCAACTGAACAACTAAATCACTGCAATGAAATTCTTAAAGAAATGCTTTCCAAGAAACATTTTTCATATGCATGGCCCTTTTATAATCCTGTTGATGTTAATGCTTTGGGATTACATAACTACTATGACATTGTCAAAAATCCGATGGATCTGGGAACTATTAAGGTAAGTATTGCCTTACTAGGAAGAACTTTTTTTCTTTTTCTTGGTAATTTTGTTTTGTATTTTTGGATACAAGTCCTTGCTGTGTAGCACAGGCTGGCCTCAAACTCTCAAGCCTCTGCTTCAGCTGTTGAGCTTTCAGGTATGCATCATCATGCCCAGCTCACTTCTTTCCTTGATATAAAAATTCATCCAGCTGGACATGGTGGTGCATGCCTATAACCCTAGCTTCTCAAGAGGCTGAGACAGAAGGATCACTTGAACCCAGGCGTTTGATGCCAGCCTGGGTAACATAGCTAGAATTTATTTCAGAAAGAGAAAGAAAGAAACTTATCATGCAAAACTCAGAAAAAGATGAAGAAAATCTGAATCACCAGAATATATCATCTGAAGCAAATCATTGGAGCAATGATTCTTGTATGAACACATTCATTCACCTCTATGACAATATTTGGATTATAGTATGTAATATAATCTGTACCCTGAATTTTAATTCTCCTATAATGGACATTTTCCTGTTTTGCCTTCTTCAAGATTGTTTTTCATTTTTTTGTACTGAGATTAAATGCAGGGCCCTGTACTGCTCCATCACTGAACTGCACCCCCAGCACATTCTGTAATTTTTATTTTCAAACAGGATCTCACTAAGTTTCCCAGGCTAGCCTCAAACTTGTGATCTTCCTGCCTGTTTCTGAAGTAGCTGGGATTACAGGAATGTAGTACCACAACCATCTTCTTTAAGAATACTTTTTTAATAATTGCATGATTCTAGGTTTTTTTAAAAATTATTTTTGGTGAGACATTTATGCAATTTATGACTTTCTTACTGTTCCTTTTTTGGGAGGATATCTTCTCTTACATTGATAAACTTTCTTAATTGCTGATTTGGTAAGTTTTTAAAATTTGCTTTGATTTGATCGTTATTATTTTGAGATAGGGTCTTACTGTGTAGTTCAGACTGGCCTTGAATTCACAAAGTAGCTCAGTCAGGATGTCCTGGAATTTGCAGTGATCCTTTTGCTTCAGCCTCCCAAGTGCTGGAATTACAGGCATGTGCCACTATGCCTGGCTGGAAGTTTTAAATCATTGAAAAATTTTATCTACATAACATAACATGTTATGTATGTTAATTTTATGGATAATTACTTAAAAGGATAGAACTATAGCATCTTCAAAATTATTCAGTATCTCAGTCATCCTCCCAAATAACTACTCATTATACTGTTCTTTATTTTTGTCTAGATGTTTGACTTTTCTTTCAAACATAATTTTAATTCCTTTTTAATCAGCAGCATAATGTTTACTAACATGTCTGAATCTATTTTTACATTTTTTTTTTAAGTATTGGGCATTGAACCTAGAGCCTTGCATGTTAGGCAAGATCTCTGCACTGAACTATATCCCTAGCCCTTTTTTAAATGGTTTCATTTTGAGACAAAATTATTAACAAGTTGCCCAGGCTGCCTCAAACTTGTGATCCTCCTACTTCAGCATTGAGTAGCTAGGATTACCAGTGTGTGCCCCTGTGCCTGGTAATATCTATACTTTACCCTTATCCTCGGGTGATTATTAGATAATTCTAAAATGAGTTATTTTGCCTCACCACTTGGAAGACATTCTAGCATCTGTTCCTGTTATCTGCTATTGGTTTGTTTGTCATCCCTTCATAGGTAACCTGTCTTTCCTTTCTCTCTAGCTGTATATTTCATTTTATTTATCTTAACTATAACTTAACATTTTCAGTGTCAAGACTCATGTCTTTTTAAGCTCTGAAAATATATTTAACCACCATGTCTTCAAAACATGGTAGTTAAACATATTTCCTAATTTTTCCTGTGTACTAACTCAGACTCAGAGGCCATGAAGCATTATCTGACTTAAGTAAACCTGCACCAATTCTTAAATGATAAATAGGACTTTAGTAAGTTACAGAATATTCTAGGCAGGGGAGACAATTTATAGAATGGCTATGAGATGAAGAAGACATTCAGAATACCACTTTTGGGCCAACTTGAAATGCATGGGGATTATGAAGGAAATCTGGGCCAAGATGAGACTAGCAGGAAATATGGTTTTCAAGAAAGACTAATGGAAAGAAGCCAATATCTGCCATTAAACATGGAAGTTATCTCCTTATATTTAATTTTTATAATGTTTTTTTTCTAGCATCAGTTTACAGACTAGTTAGGAGGCTATTGCAGGATTCCAATAACTGAAGACAGTGACCTTAATATAGTTCTCTGGAGTCTCCCAATTGCCAGTAATCTGACTGGTAGAAGATTACGTTTCATGTTTCAGTTTTGTATTGCCTTACTTTCCAGTGAGGACTAATGTATTGCATTTGTTTACTGGCCTTTCTTATTTGTTTGTGAATTTTCCATTAATGTACACATTTAGCCTAGTTGTCTGTAGGATTTTTTTGCTGGTTTTTCTTTTAATGGCTACTTAATCAGCTAGTTTACCTCCCACTCTTCTGTCTTATGTGCAACCATCTAAAAATATAATCCACACTCATTAGCCTTCTATTTTAATATCTTTTCATTCTCAACAGATTTTAATATGAATATTTCATTCAGATAATCAAGATTGGTTTAAGGAGATTATTCTTTTATTGTTTTCTTGCAATCAAACTTGCCTACTCAAGGCCATCTGATGACACTGTTTTCCTGCCTTTCTGATTTTATTCCTATCCTTATCTTTGCTTGGAATTCTTTCCTTTATCTCTACTTGTCAAAATTTATTGGATTTTTCAGCGTACAAAATGTGAAACAGTATAATTTTAACATTTGTCAAATATAGTGGGTAACTATTTTTCTCTTTTTCTGCATTCTCCTGTATTTCTGAATCTTTTCATATATGAACACTTAAAGAGGGATGCTTAGTTGTTGACTTAGACTATAATGTTTGTGAATCCTGTAATTTTTCCTTAATTTAGAAAAAAATGGACAACCAAGAATATAAGGATGCATATGAATTTGCTGCAGATGTAAGATTAATGTTCATGAATTGCTACAAATACAATTCTCCAGATAATGAAGTAGTGGCAATGGCTAGAATGCTTCAGGTAAGTTTTCACTTATGCTTAACTTATGAAAACATATGAAAAACTTACTTGTGAAATATATGAAAAACTTAGGAAAAACTGTACTTTTCCTCTGAACATAGTTGAAAATTTTTAGAAATATAATTTAAGAGTTAAAGAATATGCTTCTAAATAGTACAGAACAATTTATAAACTATACTTTTAAAACTCTGTAGGTTTATCTTTTGAGTTATTTTATCTGTTAGTAGCAAATATTTTAATGAAGCTATTTATGATACTGAAGAAATGAGGAATAGTGTGAAGAGAGAGGGCTGTAGCTATCTGAGATGGGGTTGATTAGAAAAGGTCCCACTCAAAAGAAGGTCCAAGGGCATGAGAGTCTTAGTCAGTGGAAGATAATAATGCACCAACTATAGGATTCTTAAAAGAAGATCCCATTTATAACTTGGGACTGTCTTGTTTGGGAAAAATGAAGAAAAGTTGCTAAAGTTGACAGGCAAAGAAGTTTGTGACCTTGATATGTCTTTTAAAATTTTTGATCAAAATATGATAATGAAATTCTTTGTGAAAAGGTATTATTAATCATTAAATCAGAAATGCAGAATACTTTTAATAGTCTAATTTTCCACCATAGGATGTTTTTGAAATGCATTTTGCCAAAATTCCTGATGAACCTATTGAGAGCACTCCTGTATGTAACATCACAACAGGCACTACAAAAACCCCTAGTAAAGAAAGCAGTGGTGAAGCTTCCTCTGAAGATAACTCCTCAGATGATTCTGAAGATGAACAAGTTAAGCATCTTGCAAAGCTTCAGGAGCAGGTAGTTGATTATTATCAACACAGATTTTGATCTTATTTCTACAAGCTGATCTATTATAAAATTCTTGTAGGCTTTTCATTTGTTTGTTGATTGGTGTGGGGGATTAATCCTAGGGAGCACTGAGCTACATTCCTAGCCCTTTTATATTTTGAGACAAGATCTCTCTCTGTTACCCAGGCTGGTCTTGAAATTTCAGACCACCTGCCTTGTCTCCTAAGTAGCTAGGGTTATAATTGTGTGCCCTTATACCAAACTTTTTTGAGTGTGTATAATAGTGTAGATCAAACCCATGACTTCATACATGCTAAACAAATGCTGTACCTTCTTATAGATTTAAGACTACTATATTTAGACCACTTAGAAAATGCAAATTTATTTACTTATTTCATATTTTGTCATTTTTAATAGTCTTTCCTACTCAAATGTCTTGTAAAATTCTTTCTGGTTTTAAATACAATTCTGTTGTTTATATTCCTAGTCACAACAAATGGTTGATTCATACTGAAATGATTTATGACATAATCTGAGATGTGTTATGGATGACATCTTATTTAATTTGCTGTGTTATGGATGACATCTTATTTCATTTGCTATGTTTTCAATAAAATGTTAACTTTCTCTAAGCTGAGACTTAAAAAGTTCATGATTAAACAACTTAAGATTGCTTAAATTGTGAATTCACATTCCCAAGCAATCTTAAATTGTCTGTTTTTATTTATTTTTCTTATTTATTTTTGTAGTGCTAGGAATCAAACCAGGGCCTCACATTTGCTGGGCTGCTCTTTACCATTGAACCATACTCCTAGTCCTCTTGGTCTGCTTTAGATGAATGTTTAAATTTATAAGTTGAATACATTATAGTGTTCAAAGTTTAATGTACACTGTTCAAAACAATGAATTAGCGAAATAAACACCTAAAGAAAATATATGAAATGAACTTCACAAGAAATACTTTAGACTTTAGAGTGCTTTAATTTTTTTTCTAGTGTCTCTGATTATTAAGAGCCATAAATGTAAAGATTATTTTTTCTTTTTTAGCTTACAGCTGTTCACCAGCAACTACAGGCTTTGTCCCAAGTACCTTTCCGTAAGCTAAAGAAAAAAAATGAGAAGAATAAAAGAAAGAAAAAAAGAGAAACCATTAATAACAGAGATGAAAACCCAAGGAAAAATTTTCAACTAAAGGAAAAGTCTAAGAACAAGTAAGTATTTTTAAGATGACTTTTGTAAAGAATAACATTATCAAAAATAAATTTGGCTGGAATATAGCTCAACGGTAGAGTATGTATTTAGTATGTCCAGGCCCTGGTTTGCTTGTCCACCCCCCAATAAAATTTGACTAATGGTAATTTTATTACAGTCAACCAAAGAAGAGGAAGCAAGAGATCTTTACTTCTAAATCTGAAGATGAAGATAATGCTAAGCCTATGAACTATGATGAGAAAAGGCAGTTGAGTTTGGATATAAACAAACTCCCGGGAGATAAACTGGGCCGAGTAGTTCATATAATACAATCAAGAGAACCCTCACTGCAAAGTCCCAATCCTGACGAGGTGGAGATAGACTTTGAAACACTGAAGCCATCAACGCTGAGAGAATTAGAAAAATACGTTGCAACATGTCTAAGAAAAAGACCACTAAAACCCCGTGGTATGTGTTTCTGCATATTAATAAAAGTCCAGTTGGTGTGTTAACTTTTAGTTATGCTTACTTTTTTTTAAACTCTTAAATCACACAGATAAGAAAGTAATGAAGTCCAAAGAAGAAATTCATTTCCAGAAGAAACAAGAGCTAGAAAAGAGGTTACTGGAGGTCAACAATCAGTTAAATTATGGAAAACGTCAAGCAAAACGTAGGTGGCAGTTTTAAATGCTCTTGCAACTGTTTGATACAATTGACTTTTTTTTTCTTTTGGCATTTTAATGTGTTTTCCTATTTGGTAGCTAAGAAGCCACAGTCATCCACAGCAATTGGAATTGGATCCCGCCTGAGTGAAAGCAGCAGCAGCAATAGTAGCAGCAGTAGCAGCAGCAGCAGTAGTAGCAGCAGCAGTAGCAGCAGCAGTAGCTCTGCTGGGTCTGAAAGCAGCAGCAGTGATTCCAGCTCTTCTGACAGCAGTGACTCAGAACCAGGTTAGCCTGACCTAAGTGTGCCCCTCAGTAGGGTGGGAGCACTTTGTTTCTTGTAATACTGGGACTCTGTCTTCAAGAAGTGTTTGTTACTTACCCAGAACCTATGGTCTCAATGCCATATTTACTATTTAATTGCATGTAGGTACAATTATGTAAAGTGAATTTTCATATTATGTATATATGACTTGTAGATTTGTAATGTTAAAAATAACTTTACTGTCTTTTATTCATGGTGGGATAGTCTCTTAATAAAACTAGAATTTAAAACCAAAAAGTATCAGATAGTGAAATACTGGTTTTTACTTCTTTTTATAAAATAAGATTTTTTGAGGGTACTTTTCTGTTTAATTTCCCTGATAGA
Source organism: Dolichotis patagonum (assembly GCA_004027295.1). Classification (NCBI taxonomy): domain Eukaryota; kingdom Metazoa; phylum Chordata; class Mammalia; order Rodentia; family Caviidae; genus Dolichotis; species Dolichotis patagonum. Next base: position 104,030 of record PVJX010000732.1, read on the forward strand.
ACATCATTCTAATGTAAAGTATGGTGTGTTGTGGTGCTATATTCTGAATTAAATGGTCATTTTGAATTAATAAACCAGTTATTCCAGAAGCTGCAAAGCAGATTTTCCCCTATTGCCTTGGTTTCTTTATCATAGAATATTATCATCCATCTATAGCAAAATGTACCTTAAATTCATATTCTCATTTACATCAAAATACCACATTGTACTTTAAATTCATATTCTCATTTACATCAAAGTACCACATTACATTGTATAATTTACCATGGTATCAAATTTAGGTCATGCATGTTTCCTTTGTGTTTTTTTGTTAATGGTCATACAGTTGAAAAGTAATCACTTATGATTTGGCAATGGTGGTCCATCACTAATGACCAAAAGGCAAATTGAGAATGTCGGATACTTTTGCGCCTAAAATTTGCTTTCTATTAAATGAAACATTTCTTGTGAAAAATACAGTTTTCCTTTTTAAAAAAATCCCTTACAGATTATTTTGACATTAAGGATTCTTGCCATCTGTAAGAGCGTGTCTCTTTTCAGACTGGTAGCAAGGTCTGTTGGGTTGCAGTACATTCTGTTTCACTTTGGTTCTGTTTAGTTTGCACTTATGTGGTTCTGATTCCTTCGTTTCACTTTTGCATTTCTTGTTTTGCTTTGTTTTGTTTTGAGGCAGGGCCTCACTGCACAGTTCAGGCTGGCCCTGACCTCACTATGTAGCCCAGGCTGACATTGTGATCCTCTTGCTTTAGCTTCCTAAGTGCTAGGATTACCATGCCTGGCTATCATTATATACTTTAGAAATGTAAAAGTATAACCAGTCTAGTTGGTGTAGGCCTATAATCCCAGCACTCAGGAGGCTGAGGCTAGAGGATCACCACAAGTTTGAGGCTAGCCTGGGCTTCATAGTGAGACTCTGTCTCAAAAAACCAAAAAAATAAATAAAGGGTGTAGTAGTAAATAATTTTGTTAGAATAAACAGAATTTTTACTTGTGCTGGAATTGGTTATGCTAGAAAATTTTAAAGTGTACTTAGGGCTCCAATTATATGCTATTTCCTTACTTGATTGCTAAGCATAAAACAATACTGGAAAAAAATCTTAAGTTTCATTTAGAATTTTAAATTGTAATTAGCAATTGTTATTTAATAAAGCATTTGTGGCCTAATAAGTTAGAGCACTTTGTCTTTTATTTGTAGGATACAATGTTATTGTAACTGTTAGAATTCTTTAATTATTGATCAGCAAATACTTTCAATATTAGCAGCAGAAAAGTAGTTTTTCAGTAAACTATCTGAATTTTAGATGAATTATCAGATTTTGATAGAATAATATACTGCTTGAAGGAAAGAATGTTCACCTTTATCAATATATATATTTTTTAAATGGTACAATATCTTACATTTTTCTTACTTTCTAGGAAAATATCTCCTTCGCAATTCAAATCTTAAGACATGGCTGAATTTTTTAACTGACATTTTAGTTAATACAATTTTTTTTAATTAGAGGGAGATTTTAAAATATATATATTGTTAAAATAAAATCAAAGTAGCAAATTTTTTCTTTTCCTGTTTCTCCCCCCTTCCTTTCCTTTTCTCCCTTCTTTCTTTCCACATGGTGAATTAAACTCAGTCTTGTTCATGCCAGAAAAACACTCTACCAGTGAGCTACACCCTTATCTCAAGTTTTTCTATTTCAATCTATGCTGCAAGTAATATATACCATACAATTTGTGACACTAAGGTCAGTTTGTCTTCTAAGCTGATACTATGCATTACCATTTATTTTTGAAATGTTAATTATTTTATGAACATTCTGTCTGTGTACTTCATTGAAAATACATGATTTATGTGCATAATAAACTGAAAATGTAAAGTGTGCCTTAACGGGAAATTTTATATACCTTTGATTAACATATGTAAATTCTTGCTTGGTAAGCACGAGGTCATGAGCCCAGTACCCAAAAAAAAAGAAAAAAATTTTATATATATATATATATATATATATAGAAATTCAGCAAGAACCTTTTGTCTTCAGTTGTGCCTATTAAACTATCCTTAATTCCTAGTGTGCCAGTAACACTAAAAAGTATAAAGAAAAGAACTATAAACTGCAGAAAATAAACAAGTCAGACTATATCAACAATAATACCTTTCATAAAATTAATAAAAGCATTTTTAATTATGCATATGAAATTCTTAAAGGATAGGCAAAAAATCTTTTGTCAAAGTTTTAGAGATGAATGAAATGGAGTTCTTTAGTGAGAAGATAAAATTTGAAGCTTAGGTATATAAGCAAAAGCTTTATCTGCTACATCTATTTAACTTGGGCTAGTGTATGGCTTTGTGGTAGAGCTTATACCTAGCATAAACAAGGCAATGAGTTCAATTCCCTGTATCACTCCCGCCCAAAAATGTCATTTTGGTTTGATCCTCAGCACCACAAAAATAAATATCTGGGTGTGATGGCACACACCTGTAATCCCAACACCTGGGAGACTGACACAGAAGGATGTGGAATTTGAGGCTGTGTTGAGCTGCATAGTATACATGGAAAATTGAGGCCAGGCTAGGGCTATATAGTGAGATTCTGTTTCAGTATATACATATATACAGAAAATATAATTAAGACTTTATACCCTCATAATTAATTATGACTTGTTCTTGAAGTAAAATTTATAGTTTTGGAGTAAAATTATATAGTCATGATTCCCAGAACTCTGCTTAATAGATTTTTTTTTATTATTTATTCAAGCTAGATATGAATATTATTTCATTTCTTTAGAACTTTAATAGAGTATATTTTGGAAAGCTGTAACATTCTTTTCTTATGGAAGGGTACTGATCCTTAGTAATTTTTACTTAATTTACGGTATCCGTCTTCTTGAATTTTTATAGTCACTTGGCTTATATGTAGTTTTCTTAACCAAATCCCAGTTTTTTTAGAATTTTAGTTCTTAGGTGCAAAGCTGTAAATTACCTTTTCTAAATTCCTTAAGATTACTCATTCTTTGTTCTTATGGTTATGGTATATTATGAGTTGGTCTTTTTTTTTTTAACTGCAATACCATTCTGTTTGTGGTGTTGCAAATATTCTCTAAGAGTAATATGTGACAAACATTAAAGTGTTTTAAGAAACATTAGAGGTATTTATTCTACATTACTTAAAAATGACTATCTTCTATTAATCTCTAACTTCAGTTCATGTACTTTTGAAAAACATAGGCTTATTTTTACTTTGTTATGGTGAATTGATTATACATCAGAGCAGTGATTTCTAAAACGTTTTTATTGAAACTCTGGCTAGAAACAATGTATTTTGATTTGATTATTTGAATTATCTTCCTGTCATCAGCATATTATAATAGTGATGTACAGAAAAATCAAGATAAATATAAGACCTTCAAGAGTATTTTTCATAACTATAAAATAAGAAATATCAGATCAAAGATGTAGATGAATCTTTAATTCCAGTGTGTGTATCCTATGTTGGCTAGACTGTGCCAGTATGTACAAGCTATTGAAGAGTTTTCTAGTGCCCAGCAGCCTCGACTCTGCCTTGAGTTGTGTAATAGAGGGCTATAACTAGTAGTTTTAATCCTCTGACCAATAAATTTCCTAAGAAAAGACAATCAAGTGGAGCACTGCATCTGTAGTTGTGCTTTTGATTGAATCCTTATAGAAAATACCAGCAACTACCTAAATAGAAGCTCAAATACTTGATTAGTGTGAAGACAGTATTTCTAAAGTATGCTTAATTTCAGTTGTTATGCAGTTAAACACAAAGGAACTCAATGGTTATAACAATTCAGTTTTTACTGTTTTTTTTAACTTAGAATAAATTTTTCACTTCATTCTTGGGACTTTTTCCTTTTTTCCTTTTTTTTTTTTTTTGGCCTATAATATAATGTTCACAGAATGAGGTTTATTAGTGCTTAAAATAACATTTCTTTCTTTTTAAACTTATTTATTTATTTATTTAGGTACTGGGGATCAAACTCACGATCTCACTGCCTGGCAGTCAGGCACTATGCCACTGAGCTTTCTCTCCAGCCCATAACCTTTCTTAATTATTGGTGACTTCAAAGCAGGAATAAACCAATTTGTCTTTTTAGTAGTACAACCTAGGTCTTTAAAGGAACTGATAGTAATAGGATTAAGTTTCTCATCAATTAAATTACCTGGTTCAAAGGACTGGAAAGATTACACCTTCCATATATTAAGGTTTTTGTTGAGTTTTCAGTCTTAGAAGTAATAGCCATTTCTGTCTGGTGTGTTTTTAAATTTTCTATTCAAAGTAGGTCTTTTTGAATAAATAGCTTGCCTAGAATTATGCTTCTTGCAACACATTAGAATCACCTATAAAACTTTCAATAAAATCTGAACCTGAATTAATGGGAAGTGGATCCAGAAGATGTTCCTGGGGATTCTAAGGTACTGCCATACTTGAGAACCCTTAGACTAGGTTTTCATTAATATTTTTTTCTTTCTTTATCTTGAACTTTCTTGTTCCAGTTAAAAAGCCCTTAGTGAAAAGATCAATTACTTTATATTAACATAGCTACTAAACACGTCAATGGAAATTGCCAAAGTGGTCTTTAAAAGGAATACTTTTTTTTAGTATAAGGCCAGCTCTTTGCTTGGTTTTTATTATACCAGGTGTGTGTGTGTGTGTGTGTGTGTGTGTGTGTGTGTGTGTGTGTGTGTTCCATCCTCAACCTATTTTTTATTCTTTATTTTGAGACATGGTCTTTCTGAGTTGTTAAATTGCCTAGGCTGGGCTTGAACCTAGAATCCTCCTGTCTCAGCCTGCCCCCTCCAAGAGTACTGGGATTATAGTTTCACACTCCTGTGCTTAATTCAGTTCCTTGCTTTTCATCCATCAAACATAGTTTGATGATGAATTAACATCTTTGGACCTGCCTTCTTTCTTATAAAATTAGGAAGCAGAACCACGTATGGTAGCATACATCTATATTCCCAGCATTCTGGAAGGTTAAGACAGGAAGATCCCAAGTTCAAGCCCAGTAGGGTTGATTTAGTGACTTAGCAAGAGCGAGATTCAACATTTTAAAAATGGTGTTATAATCTCAGGAGCAAAGGTCCTATTTCAATCCCCAGTACTGAAAAAAAGAGAAGAAAGAAGCCAGAATCACCATGTAATGATTTCAAATCACTTTTTTTATGCCAATGGGAATGTTTATTTTTTCCTAAAATTCTTCAGTAATTATTTGTGTGACATATAATATCATAGGCTGTTTTTGCATATGGTTTTAAATTCCTATTTAGCTTTTCAGGACTTTCACTCCAAATTGGTTTATTTAAAATTTCTGGAGTATCTGTCTCAGTGCTTCAATGAGTATTAGGTGTTAAATAAACCTTTTAACCAAATTTCCACAATTCCATCATCCTTTACATTTCCGGGATTAAAAATTTTTACATAAACAGAAAAGTGTGCCTTGAGCAGGGGCATGATCAAACCCACTCTTCTCAGAGCAAGTGCGCCGCCACAGTGATTGGAGGGCCGGTGGCAGTGGGGCAGAGCACACCAGGTCTGGTTTTAGGTGAGATCTGAAACCACCACTATTGCAAACAATACTTTGAGAGCTGCAGTTTACACTCTTGAAAGGGGGTGTGGTACAGCCTGTGAGAAATGAGAAGCCAGTCCATTTCTCACAGTTTGAGGACTCTAGTAGTGATGAGGATTTTATTTCTGTAATTGTACCTTTAAGCAAGAAAATGCAGAACAACACTAAGAGTTAAGACAAACCAAAACCTAACTTGAAGAGTGTCCAGAACAAAGAGGAAACCCTTTATTAAAAAAAAAGGCTCACTTTAGATGACAAGGTCCTCCAGAGAGGCTTAGAAGCTGCTCCAGCTTAGCAGTGAAGGAATGTCCAATAGTCACCAGTGATGTGCAGAAGTCTCAAGATAAAAGCATTGAAAACTGTAGCAATAGTAAAACAGAAATAATAAGTCTCTTCATATAACTAGTTGCAGTGTAGCTGGTAATTATTTGGATTTAGACAAGATTACAGAGGAAGGTGATGCCATAATAACTCAAGAGAAAAGAAAATCAGTATCTAAAGCTGCAGCTCAGAGGAAGATGGTCTTGGAAGGCAGTGATGATGGTAATGCTGATGACACTGAGAAAAAAAGGTGTAACTGGTGAAGATTCTGAGAATGATGCTGATGCTGATGAGAGTGAAGATAATGGGGAAGACTTCACTAAGAGTAAACAAAAAAAGTAAACAAAAAAATGAAAAGAAGCGAAATGACTGCAGTAGACTCTTCTCCATCTACAATCAAATCAGAAACTCAGTCCTCACCAAAGGCAGTTTCTTTTTCTTCAGAGGCTACTAGGAAACCATTACAAAGACAGTTCATTTAGCTGAAAACAAGAGATGAAAGTGGGTCCCACTAGCATCTTAGAGGTAGCAGCAATAGCAGCAGCCCACTGGCAGGCATGACCGTTAAGTCCCCTAATCAGTGTCTTCTCCCTTCTGCATATCTGGTATATCCAGATTAGCATGAGTTACACCTCCCCATCCAAATGCCACTAGTAGCCAAGTGTAGTAACAGAGAAATGCTTAATTGAGAGGATCACAGTTTTGCAAGTGTATTAATATTTGATTTACATTTATAGTAGAGGAGGATATTATAATATAGAGGAATCTTTTATCATGTCACATAAATGACCTTTACCCATCTTAAAATTATGTCCTCTAAAAAGCTCTTTAGGACTTGTGGGAGAAGTTTGTTTATAACACTTAATTTCTCATGGCATTCCTTCTGAAGAGCAATCTGTTTTCTTATGTATCATAAGTCATTGTCATTAAATGGTTATCAGTTGGACATGGAGGAGGTCCATTTTGTTCTCTTCTAGTGGTGTGATGTTCCATCCCAGCTCTGTCTAGTTTATGACCATTATCATGTTTTTCACAAGGTATTTTTGAAATCCTACAAGCTATTTAAATTACATTGTCAGTTTTATTATAAGGATGTTTTGTATTTTGGCCAAATCAGTAAGAATTTGAAACTATTTTACATATTAAGATGGTTACTGTACTATGGAATGTGTCCCTTATTTGGAAATTGATGGTTATTATATAGCAAATTTAATTTAATGACATTTTAAAAATTCTTCTGTCAAAGATCTTAGATAAAAGTGAGAAAATTTCAAAAGATAAATTTCTTGACATTTTAAAATGAAAGGGTGTGTGTGTGTGTGTGTGTGTGTGTGTGTGTTTCTATAGTACTGGGAATTGAACTCAGGGGCTTTGCACTGAACTACATCTTCAGCCCTTTATTTTTATTTTTTATTTTGAGACACGGTCCCCCTAAGTTCCTCGATTGTCCAAGCTGGGCTCAAATTTGGTGTTCTTTTGCCTTAGTTCTTCTGAGTGCTGAAATTATAGACATACATCACAGTTTTAGTTTATTATGCTCTTGTGAAAGTAAGATCCACTATAAAATTAGAATGAGAAACGAAGTGCTAAGTTATAGGTTATTGTTAGATCTCTATAATCTGTAAGATATTAATGAGACATACTAGATATAGTAGGTAGTTCTGATATTTTCAGTTGAAGTTCCTTGATGCCTTTTGCTAATGTTTTCAGATTTTATTTGTTTATTTTTTTAATTTTTGTTTCTTGAGACAAAGTCTTGCCATGTATACCCGGCTGTCCTCAAACTCTCAGCTATGCTCCTGTCCCAGCCTTCAAAGTACTGCAATTACAGGCACACGCCGTCATGCCTGGCGTGTTTTCAAATTCAAAAATGCTCATTTTTATAATTATTCAAAGTTTTCATTTTATATCTCAGAAAACTAAATTGGTCTTGGATTTTTATGGCAGAACATTAATGTAGTTATTAACTTAATAGTTTATATTGTAAGATAAAGTAGTGTTGGTGCATGTTTGAATATAATTAGATTTATAGATTTGTGTATATGATCATTTTAGTGAATTCTGATTGTTCAAGACTGGAACTATAATTTATACATTCAGTGCAAAGTCTGCGTGGATTTAATGTTGTCAGACTTTTCAATCTGTCTCCTGATCTTCCCTTTTAACTTATCCTTCCAACTCTTAAATATTTAGCTGAGTGACATTAAAATCATTCATGTTGTTTTAAGTACTTGAGTTCTATAAGAGAGATCTTATGTATCTCTTTCTCCTGCCAGTGTCAACTGTACATATATTTCTAAAGGTTAAAGAAGTCCTATAAAGAGCATTTGTTACTAGGTAGTTGAGACTATCAAACATCTTGGAAGCAGACACTATAATTAATAGATGGACTCTTTAGTATAGTGCAGACCTTACACAAAAATAACTTCCACTTTTAGTACAAGACTATCCTCTCTGTTAAGTAATGTACCCCTTCTCTTACAGTAAATTCGTAATTACTTTAATTCTGCCTCATGGCTATTTTTAGGGTTACTTGGTAAAGAATAGTATTAGTATAATTGCTACTGCTTGTTTGAAACTTTATTATCTGACTGTAAGTCTTTTCTTTATAAGCTATCATTTATTGGAGCTCTTTCTGTGATATAATTGTGAGGTTTTTTTTGCCTGCTCATAATAGAAGTTGAAATTGAGGTGGATATGTATTCTATGATAGGCAAAGAAAATACCTTGTCCCATAAGAAAACCAGAAATTTTGGTTAATTCAAATGGCAAAAATCTGTAACTGTAACGATTCTTTGGTATAAAGCGCAATCTTTTGAAATCACTACTTATTTTTCTATTATGGAAAAATAAAATTTTTAGTTTTTAAAGCTGACAAACATTGAAATAATTGTCTGTATATATTTGCAGAAATATCTTCCAAACTTACTGGAATAAAGCACAGTGATTCATCTCCTAATGAGACTATAAAGGTAATTATTATTCTTATCTTGTAATCTGAGCAACTACTTTGAAGATAATATGCAGTATATTAACTACTGTTAATCTTCTATCTTGTTTAGAAACTATTATTTTTATTGTTTTTCTCTTTAAGGTAAAATTTTAAAAAACAGTATGTATATTAGAACTTACTTGTGTGTTTGCTTTCTTTAAAATTATTTATTTGTATAAAAATTTCTTCCTAAAAATTATTTAGAGAAAGTAATTGGTTTTATTTTTCCAATAAGATGTGTTACATCAGTCAAACAGATGAGTAGAACACATTCTAAGAGCTTCCACTTAGACTCAAATCTGGATGCAGAGGAAGTGCCTGATGTGCCTGACACCTGGCGTGCACACAGTAGGATGTGCAGTACTGTGTACACAGCAGAAGTTTCTCAATAACAGCTAGTAAAGAAAAGATAGTTAGGGTCTCTATAGATAAAGTTTATAATTTCCAGCTATCAATTTTAGCATTTCTATGTTTGATTAATAGTCAATAGAGAAAAGAAATAATTTTTTTACTAGTTGGTTATTATCCTCATAAAATTGTTAGCCTGTGTAGCCATCTGAAATACAGAATTACAGTAAATTTATACAGCATCTAGCTAGGTTAGGGAAATACAACAGTAAATAACAATCATGAAGAATTCTAAGTTGTAAAAAGGAAAGTAATTATTTGGGGGGGGGCAGGTACCGAGAATCAAACTCATGACCTTGTGCTTACCAGGCAGGCACTTGTGCCCCTGAACTATATCCCCGGTCCCCAAGGAAAGTAATTATTTTAAGAAAATGAAGGAATATATACGACTTTCACTGAAGAGGTAATACTTACTATGGGTTTTAAATTAGTATATTTATTTAGAGATTAGGGACTTCTCAAACAAAAGCAATAGCATGAAGAGAGGCAAGGCACAGCAGTGTATTCTGTGGCATCTTAGGGTATTTATAAGGAATTTAATGACTTGAAGCTTAAAGTAGAGATTTTTGAACTCTTAAGTGAAGTATTGGAATATTTAACATGGTAGGCAAGAGTGAGCTCTCAAGAAGTTGTTCTTTCTAAAATGAAGGTGGTCCATCTTGCAAGTAGGTATTAGTACAATCAAAACATTATATCAAGTTATGAAGGAGTTCTGGAAGCATTCTCTATTAAGCACGTAGAATGCCACTTTATGAACTATTTTAGCCAGTTTTTTTTTTTTGTTTTCTTTTGCTTTTTAGTTTTACTCTTTGGGGAATAAATACCCATTTATGATAAAGGAGAGTATATTATTCATTATGTTTATGAATGAATGCATATATTTGTGTATTTCATAGTTATTATTCACTGATTTAACCTTACACAGTGATATAACCAGAATAATTATGGGGAACATTTTAGGAATCAAATGCCAACCAAACTACAACCAAAAACCCACTTACTTATCACAAAGTCCCAGCACTGTAATTAAACCCGAATACTGAGGTTTAAAAAAAACTCATACACTTGGCTCACATGCCAACAGAGAGGGCTACACATGCCATAAGTTTGCCACCACTGTCTTATAAGACACATTATGGGGGCTGGGAATATAGCTCAGCAGCATAAGCAACTGCCTGGCAAGTGCAAGTTCTCGAGCAAAAAAAAAAAAAAAAAATTATGGTCATATTATTTGATCTTCCTAAACCTCAATTTACCTATCTTTAATAGAGGGATAATTGTGTGACTTAGGTAGTACAGTATTCAGAAGGTATCATTAAATTATATTCTTACTGCTTGTGTTTCTCCTTTTTAAATTATGCTTCTTGTTTGGTTAAAACTCTGAAAGATAACTTTAACTTCATCTTACCAGATACAGTCTTCTGTGCAAGACAAGCCCTCTGCTAAAACTGCCGTTGGTAACCAGACTGCACAATTATGTGGAATGCCACCAAATCACCACAAGTTACCATTCAGTCATCAAGAATCAGAATGTGTACAGACTGTAAAAAACATACCTTTACAAATGCAACTTCCTTCAGGTAAGAAATTGATAAACAACTACTAAGAAATTTCTAAACCTATATATAAGATTGCTAAGGCCATCACAAATGTTGCATATCTTAGAAATACTGAGAATTCTAACTAGTAAATTCCAGGTTGAAAATCGTAAAGCATGTTATTAGAAATTTACTGCTTGATACCGTAGACCAGTGTTGGCGAATCTACAGGATATGCGCTGCAGCTGGCTGTTCGTTATCACTGAAAGCTCTAAAACATGTGTAATCACTGTTGTAGGCATTCATTACATTGAAAAGAAAGAATATTCTTCCTGCATAGTTTCCACTCGGTTTATTTTCTTACACATTATACATATTGGCATGTGGACTATGTAGAAAAGCCTATTTCTGCCCAAGTATATACAACCAAGTTCTTAGCCGTCTTGGGAAATGCTGCTATAAGTTAGAAAGGTAGGGTGCAGCGAATAAAAAGTATTTAGGATTTCTGTAAATAAGTGAACTTATCTATAAAAGAAGTAATTTACAGTAAAGAAACTTGGGCTAGAAATAATTGCCTCATGGTGGTTTCTATTTACTGAAAACATCTCCCAAAACTGGCTAAATTTGTGTATTATTAGACTTACTTGATTTCATAGTAGATATCATGTCTGTTCATCTTGTCTGAAGTGACAGTATTGTCAGTCTCAACTTAGAATCTTGGTATTTCAGAGGTGGGAGTTGGATGTGGGGCACAGAGGCTACTCCTGTGATATCAATGACCCCAGCCTAGACAGTGCCTGAACTCAGAGACACTAATATATTTAAACCTAGACCAGAGGCAGTTGTGAGAGTTTCCAATACCAAAAACAAAATATAAACACCAAAAGAGAAAAGAAAAAAATGTCTTAAGGTCATGCTGGAGGTTATTCCAGGAAAAATAAGCCTCCAAAATGTGAAATGTTTATGTCCATCCTTTTCTGCAAATAAATTTTTAATGTATTTCATAGAAAAGCATACATGTATTGTAGTTCTTAGTAAGCAGTACTACAGTTGGGTAATTTATTTTGTATGCAACACCAAACTTTGAACAGGAACATGGATTTTAGGGGCTATGATATGAGGACCCCAGTTCAGTCCACAGCACCATAGAACAAACAAAGAAGGTTTTATTAGAGTGAGATAGCCACTAACTTTCTAGAAGCTGGACTAAGACGAGGATACACTGATATAATTATATATTATGATGCTGTTTTCTAGAAAGTAAATTATTACAATCAAGCCAAATATAGTAAGCATAGAAAGGCTATAATTAGGAAAGGTTTTTTTTTTTTTCCAGGTACAGAAGATTGAACCTAGTACTTTCTTACTGAACTACATTCAAAGGCTCTTTTTATTTTTTATTTTTGTTATGTTGAGACAAGCTAAGATGTCCAGGCTGGACTTGAACTTGAGATCCTCCTGCCTCAATCTCCCAGAGTTTTGGAGTTACAGGTGTACATGGCCATATCTGGCAAAGATAATTTTTGTGGAGAATTAATAGAATAAGCAGCCTGTTAGAAAATTAGCTAAGAGTTGGGAAAATAAAAGGCAGAGCTCATTTGGGACATTTGTGAGCTGCTGAAGAGTATTTAAATGGAAATATAAAAAACAGAAAAGGGTTTCTGGAGCCAACAGGGAATAACAGGAAATATAATTTAGGAACTACCAATAAATAAAAACTTATTGAAGCTGTAAAAATGAGTGAAAACACCAGAAAAATATTCAGATTACAAAAAAGCTGAGCACAAAATTGTAGGAACGAAACTTCACTAACTGTAGAGGAAATTAGTAGATTTAAAAAAGGGACAGGTATTTAGCTCAGAATTAAGAGTGCTTGCCTAGCATGCACAAGGCCCACCAGCACAAAAAAGTAAACTAGGTGCAGTAGTATGTTTCTGTAATCACAACTACTCTGGAGGCTGAGGCAGGAGGATTGTGTGAACCTAGAAGTTTGAGGCCATCGTGGCCTCATAGCAACATAGCAAGACCCTGCCTCAAAATAAAAATGAGATATTCAAACGTTAGGAGGAAAAGGAAAACTGGTACAATAGAAGAAAATCACATACTGCAGAGCATTTAAGCAGGATAAAGAAATGTGAAGAGGATTAAAATTGGTAGTATGAGAAGGTTTGCTTTTGCAGAAGTTTTTATTTTTCCTCCAGTATTGGGGATTGAACCCATGGCCTTTATATTCAGCTACATTCACAGCCCTTTTTGTACTTTTTATCTGAATTGCCCAAACTGGGCTCAAACTTGTGATTGTCCTGTCTCAGCCTCCCGTAGTGCTGGGCTTACAGGTGTGCACCACTACACCTGGCTGCACAAGCAAAGTAGTCATTGTGTTTGGTATAGACACCAGGTCGCTGTAATCTGAGAGGTAACGGAATCTAGGTGTAGTGAGCACTGTGTATAGCAGTCTTTGAACAAGTTTGTGGAAGAGGATAAGAAAATACTGAGACTTTGACAAGTTTCACTTTAGAGCAGTAGAAGAGGTTTATGTTTTGGGTGTTTGAACTGGAGAGCTTTGAATATGTTTAAAGGTTGGTTAGAAAAAAGCAGTCGTGAAAATAGTATTTTCACTAGAATATGTTTATGGAAGAATGACAAATAGCCTTGCCTTTGAAAAGGAATAGAAACAATGAAAAAACAATGTTAAGAATGCAAGTAAGATGTTTTTATTTCTGTTTTAAGAAAACACGCCATCTATGAAAAAACAGGATTTTAATACTTGAATCTTCAGTAAGGATTAGACTGTTGTATCACCTCAGATTATGTTTCTATGATGCCTGTGAGTAGTATACTATTCTGTAAAGGGAGTTTGGATGATGCTGGAATTGACTGTTCATTCTGCTGTAATATTTGTCAACTGTAGGTGGCAATATGCCTAAACGGTTGCAAATAAATATAAACTAAAAAGCATATAGACATTTATTTTTCTGTAGTTTAATCTCAATGGAAATAATTTTCTAAAATCTTACCCTAGATTTAAATAATTATGGTGCCAAATTTTTATGTGCAGATTTTTTCTTTTTGAAAAAATAGTTTGACAAAGTTTTCTTTATCCTCTACCCCTGTATCTTCATCTCCAGGTAGCCCTGTATTGGCCTACTGTTTCTAAAGTTACTGGTGGGGGGAAAGAATTGTTGTGATTGGGTTGGCCAAATCAAAACCCTACTCTTAAGGTGAAGACAGACTACAGATTAAATAGCTCTACAGCATGGGGACAGATAAAATGGGTTTTGGCAGGTCATCCATAACATCAGCTATACTTCATGCTCATCAAAACAAAAATAAACAATAATGAAAAGAAAACAAAAGAGATCACTTTCAAGTGAAACATGTTTAGAGTATAAGCACCCAACAAAGAATACTTCAATGCTAAGATGCACCAACAGTTATTTTATTTTGATAGTGTTTAACTACAAGGGAAAAAATCAAATTCTGGATAAGTACAATAAAATATATTAATTATATCATTCTAAAAACTGTACTCCTAGGTGATTCCAAACAGGTCTCCAATGGCCCAACTGTGATTTGTCCATCTGGTGATAATGATACAATGGTGTTAGAATCTGAACATCAGGTTCCTGTGCAGAAGGTAAAAGTAATGTTTTTTTTTCTTATAAATGTGAAGGATTTAAAATTATGACTGGGGCAAGAAATATTTTTGGATATCTAGCTCTTATTTTTGCTTATGTAATTTTAAAAAATTAGTATCCCTTACCACAGTCCTCATGCTTATGTTTAATTGCAGATTCTATAATATTAGTATTTATTCTCTCCCTCCCTCCCTCCCTCCTTCTCTCTCTCTCCCTCTCTTTCTCTCATTGCATATGTGTGTGTGTTTTCAGATCCAGAGCTTTGTACCTGCTAAATACATGCTCTACCATTAAATCTATATTTTCTAACCCTTTGCCTGAATTTTAAAGCATGATATAAAAACCACCTTGTACAGTTGATTGTAGGGGATTTCCTAGTGGAGTTTTGTGTGCACTTAATCTTCAAGCCACACATTAATATTGTTCTTTAAACAAATATTCCAGATACTACATATGCCAGGTATTATTGTAGGCATTTAAGTTTTAAATTATCAGGAACTAGGAAGGGGACATTTACATTCTCTCTCTCTCTCTCTCTCTCTCTCTCACCCTCCTCTCTTCCCTTACCTTCTGCCTCTCCCTGTCCCTCTTTCTATCCCTTTCTCTTTTCCCTCCCTCTCCTCTCTCCTTTGCCTTCTGTATGTCTTCCTTCTCTCTCTTTTTACATGCAGGTATTTCAGAGGACAGATCTTAGTGTTAATGTTTGAGATTATTGTTTGACTGTACATATAAAGTGAAGTATTTTACCCCACAGAACATAATGATTCGGCTCTTGTGTGTAGTATCTTTGATTTCTTACGTAGTGCTCCACTAATAGTTATCATTCAAGACTAAGTTTAATTTAGATGTTCTGTTATTGCTAAGTATGGATTAAAAATTCCTTTATTGATAACCATCATTAATTTTCTATTTTACTGATTTTTGTTTTAACTGACAGACTGTTGTATAGCTCCTGTAGGTCAGAAAGAATAAGTGTTATAGTTTCTTTAATCAAACATTTTGTTTCCTAAGTACTACAATCTTTATTATATGATTGAACAAAACTTAGTAAATTTTGCCCAAAATAAGGTTGAAAAAAATAAAGAAATTTCCAAAAGAGTAAGAACCACAGTAGATATAAAACAGTAGTACATCAAGTACCTATGTATGTCATACCATCAAAACTTAGGCTGCAGGTGAAAATGATGCATCAATCTTATTTTATTCCCAATGCCTGGCACAGAGTAGGAACTAAAATGTTGGGACGAATGCTTAAGAAAAAATGGGAATATATAGTTTGTTGCTTCACAAGAGATGGTCTTGTGCACTGTTTCTATTGACATCATTTGCCACCCTTGACCCCTCACTATCAGCATCTTCATATTTTTTTTCCAAGCTGAGAGGGCATAACAAGAATCTAAAAAAAATAAAAGAAACTGTTATAACTTTGGACTTAAAAAATGTCTCAAATACAACATGAAAGTAGTAAACTTAAGAGAAAATGATAAATTATATTAAATTTAAAAATTAACAATAGTATTTATCAACTAACACCAATAAAAGAATAAAAGACATTGATAAGGCAAGATGTGAAATAATGTCTTCAACTCAGATTATTGACAAAACACTAATGTAGAATGTACTTAGGATACCTACAAATGAGTAAGAGAAAAAGATCACAAAAACTAGACAAAATATTTGAGCAGTACCTTGCATAAGAAGATATTTAAATCAGTATCGGTCTATGACAATATGTTCAAAATAATTGGTAGTCACGAAAATACAAATTAAAACCACAATGAATTCCATGAAACATCTAACATACAGAGCACTCTTGGCTCTCATAAAGGTGCTGCCACCCCCAGTTTTGTCATTCTTCTCTTATTTACTTCTGCCTTAGGGAAAGAAAATTCTTTGCCAAAACTAACCCTTTCATCTCTATTCTTTCAACAGATTTATTCTGGAGCTCTCCTGCCATCTCTATAGCCTCAATTATTCCTTTTTGTCCTATTTTCCTACTACCTGTTCACATCTAAAACTGCAGTTTATCAACCATAGTGCTGTTAACTTGTTAGCCTGGGTAGATCTTTATTAGGAGTAAGTTTGCATGTCACAGGATACTTAACAGGAACCCACACCTCTATATGCTGATTCCAGAAGTACCCTTTTTCCTACCATTCTGTGATAACCAAAAGTATATACTGATGTCACCACATGTTTACATTGGTGGGAAGCAGTAACAAAATCATCCCCAGCTGAGATCAAGTATCTTAATTTTACCTAGCATCTAAATACTCCCCTGTTCCTGTGGTTTATCTTTTAAGGGTTTTCTACTACTTTTTTTTTTTTGCGGGGGGGGCGTCTACCATACCAGTTTCAGTTTGTGATCTCTATGCAGCTGACTCAAATATATATTATTAGACCTGACCTCTTAGAAGTTTTATCATTTGGAACAACTTCTTGATCCCCTATGCCTAATAAGTCACTAAATTATTTGGGTTTTACTTCTAAAGATAACTTCTTTTCTTTTTCACATTGAAACCAGCCTTTTTGTTTCTTGAGTACTTACCCTGTTTTCATTTTGCCTCTGACTCAGTAACATTTAGTAAAAGTCCATTAAGTCCCTTGAAAACTTAGTTTGATCTATTACTGGATCAAGAGATACTATCTTTCCTCTAAAATTTGGCTGACACAGATTGAATCAAATATTTCTTTTAGGATATAAAGATTAAGAATGCGGACTCTTGGAAAAGTTTAGGCAAACCAGTGAAAACATCGGGCACACTGAAGTCTTCAGATCAGCTCTTTAACCAGTTTCGAAAAGTGGCAATAGAAAAAGAAGTAAAAGCTCGAACACAAGAATTAATAAGGAAACATCTGGAGCAAAATGCAAAGGAAACAAAAGTGTCTCAAGAAAATCAAAGGTCTGTAATTTACTGGATTAATCATTGAACAGTTTACCCAGAGCATCACTTTTTTTTTCTTTTTTTTAAAATTTTACTTAAAGACAAGAAAGAAAAAACAAAAGAAAACAGAATAAAGGGTAGCAACAATACCAAATTCCAAGGAAAAAAGGAAAAGAACAACAACAAAAAAACCTAAGAGATTATTACTTGACAAATTACATACTGACTTCTTGGAAATAGTTGTTCAAATTATAAAGTTAAAACACGTAAAGTAGACATTCAAACAGTGAGTCTGTTAACAGTTCTGTTCCACGATCTGACAAAAAAACAGCAATATGGTCATCCATCTTACCCACTCAAATATACATTCAATTATATCAAAAGGGTAAAATTAAACACAACAAAACAGAACAAAGCGGATCACAAGAAAGCAATGTAAGGGACATAAATTCCAAAACTAGACAATTAGAGATATTCACTCTCTACCGTATTGGCTCTTGTTTTCTTCCAAATAGTTGTCCAGATTGACACATACGGGGAATTCACATGAAACAACATAGTATGGAATTGATCTGAGCAGGATGAGGAGGGCGTTTCAGGTCTTCTTCAAGACCAGACAATAGGGAAGCCAAGAATGGCTGTCATAGTGTCTCTCATTCTCCTAAAAACAGCTGTCCATACTTTCATGTGTGTTGAACTTAAAACAAAACAAGCTAAAATCACTTTGAACAAAGAATGATAATTTTGCTGGATTACACATCATGACATTATGGAATCAGCACTGGGTACTGTAGTGTCTCTTATTCTTCAAAGTAGTTGTTCATTTCAACATGTGTTATATAGTTGGTTCTCATAAACTGTTTATAAGCTCTACACATGCATGAGTCTCTACATGTCTATCTATCCTTTCTGTATTAGAGGTAAAAACAAAACAAAGCAAGATAAAACAAAACAATTCCTAGAAAAGCATGAAGCAAAAAAGTCATATATAACCGCAATACAAGGTGATCTACAATGGTTACTATGATGTCTCAGCAGTATATAACAACATTAATAAAAACAAAGCATTGGAGACATTATAAGACTTCAAAAGCAAGTAATAATCAAACCGGAGTGGGTATCTTAATGAATCTTGTCATCTTCAGTGTAGTTGCCTATACTCTTAGACGTGATGCTATCAATCATAACAGATTTAAATAAAATCAGTCAATATAAAGTAGCAATCTAACAAACCAGATTCAAATAAGATCAGTCATAATAAGACAGTATAAATTATAAAGGTCTTCAGATTAAGTTGATAGGAAATTAGGGATGATTACCATAATATGTCCTCTTATTTTTGGGATAGCTGACCATGTCCTCAAGTCTAGTGTAAGTAGACAAACTAGAACAGCACGTAATCCCTCCAAGCAGAGTGATGAGAATAATGTAAATTTTAAATCTTGTTACCCACTTAACAATATCCTCTGCCTTCCTTTTTTAGACAATTCCTCCCCTTTCACTCCCATAGGGTGCAGTGCTTGTTTTGGGTCCCACTGCCTCCCTATATAGAGCAGCTCAATGGACCCTATCTCCTGATCTACTCTGCCTGTGTTTCTCTCTGTTCATATTTCAAGGCCATCTATACTAGAGATTACAGCCAATCTTCTCTGCCTTATATCTGCTATTCTGTTTTTCTGCCATTGGTTGTCTATTTTTCTGTTCCACTCCACTGTCTGCCCTGTTCACTGAGGCCTCTCTGCCATTGTTCCTGAAATGCTTGTATTCTTGTTCTGTCTCTCTCTAAAATGTCCTTCAGTATTTTTTGTAGGGTTGGATTGGTGGTCACAAATTCTCCCAGTTCCTCTTTGTCATGGAAGCATCTTGTTTCTCCATAATTTCTAGAGAGAGTTTTGCAGGATACATCAATCTGGGCTGGAGGTTGTTCTCCTTCAGGGCTTGAATTACTTCACCTCAAGCTCTTCTTGACCTGATGGTCTGTGTTGAGAAGTCTGCCGTGATTTTGATGGGTTTTCCTTTATAGGTGATCTGTTTCTTTTCTCTGATGGCTTTTAATATTCTGTTCTTATATTGAATTTCTGGGATCTTGATTATTATGTGTCTGGATGTAGCTCTGTTTGGGTTGTAGGTGGCTGGAGTTCTATATGCTTTATACATCTGCATATCATTTCCTTTTTCTATGCTTGGGAAATTTTCCTTAATGATTTCTGTGAATAGCCTTTGCAGTTCCTCTGTTTTGACTCCTGCTTTTTCATTCACATGCTTTATTCTAAAGTTATAGATCCTCTTGTCGTCCTCTAGTCTTTGTATTATTACTGCCTGCTCCCTTGTTATTTTTAAGAGATCTTCCCTTTCATGATCACACATTGCAAGCCTGTGTTCCATTTTTGATAGCCTATCTTTGGTTTCTTTCAAGCAGTTTTGCCAGTTTTCTATGGAGTCTTTAATTTCCTGATAATTGTTTGAATTTGCTTCATGAATTCTAAGTTTTTCTTGTTTTCTTCATTAAACGTTTCTCTCCTTTTGTGTTCCTCCATTCTTCTGTGTGTGTCTTCTTGAGAGGTTCCCAGCCTTTCTTTTATTAATCTACTTATCTCTTGTTTAATTTGAATTAATATTTCAGTTTTGATCCCGCTTACGAGGTCCTGAAGATATCTCTTTATGTCTGCTACCGCTGTGTTTGATGTTGCATGTTTGCTGCCCTCAATCTCTTTTGTATTTATTTCTCCTGGATCAATGTTCTCAGGGTTGGGGGCTGGGGTTTTTTTCTTATTTCTCCCTCTCATCATGTTTTTGGTTCCTTCCATACAAGTGTACAGTGTAATTCCCAGCCCCTTTACTTGTTGGTTAAGGCTCCTCTGGAGCATACAGGCTAGGGGCTTCTGTCCTCTGCCATCTGCTATCAGAGAGTGAAGTTCAAGCAGGTGCACTGTGCGCTGGCTCCTCTCCTCCTGGCCAGTCAACCTTTGCAGGCCTTCACTGCGTCAGTGTGCAGCTGTGCTCAGAAAATTAGTTTGTATCAACCCACTGGGTCCCGGCCAGGGGCACGGCCCAATCCAAGCAGATTCCACCAATCTGCTCAGCGAGGGGAGCAACCAACTGAAGCCACTTCCTTATGGAGTTAAGGCTGTCCTGCCCAAATCCAACATGTCTTCCAGTTGGTTTCCCCTTTCTCGTGGGAGGGTCTTATTCCCATCACTCACCGCGTGTTGATGCTGGTCCCTGAGAACTGCTGGGCTCCCAGACCTCCGACTTCAGCGGGGCTGCGGCGCAAATTCACAGTACCTCTGGGTGGGTCGTGTGCAGGGCCGGGTCTGGGTGAGCCGCATGCAGGAATGTTCAGCTCCATGCTCCGGCCGCTCAAGCCAGTCGCATTGGTGCAGTTTGGTCGGTCAGGTCACTCTCGGGCAGGAATTCAGGCGGCTCGAGGAGGGCGCCGTGCTTGCTGGTCTTAGCTTCACTAATGGTAGCCCTGGGACTTCATGTTCGAGCAGTTTTTTTAACTTTAGTTTCTTCCTGGGTTGAGAGAGTCCATCTCTCTCTGTTTGGGTCTCTCCAGGGTGTTTTATTCTGGCATTTAAGCAGTCTCTCTCAGAGAGGATCTCTCTTCTGCTACCTACCGGTGCACCATCTTTGGAAACTCAGAGCGTCACTTTTTTACCTACTATCTCAAGCGTTGCTCAGGCAGATGTCATTTCAACCAGTCAATTCTTGTATTGAATAGATTTGATACAATTGTTGTTTTTATGTTCCCTGTTATCTTATAAAAATTGACAGAAAAATATGCAGGTTTTGGTCATCTTATATTTAAATAATTAGACTGGTAAGTGGTTAAGGGAGGCATTGAGAGGTATAGGAATATATTTTAAATATTTGTCAAGAAACTATAGTTAGTTATTTAGTAAAACAGAACAAACTGTAACTTTAAAAGTACATTTTATTGATTTTTCTCTGAACATGAGTATCTACTGTACTTTAAAGAACACAGAAGTGATTAAGGACCAGGAATGTAGCTCAGTGGTGCAGTGCCTGCCTGGCAAACACAGGTTCCTGAGTTTGATTCCTAATACACACACACACACTCAAGAAAGTGCTTAAGCTAAGAAAAATACAAATACTGCCTTATTATAAAGACACTGTTTTCCAGAAATGTATTCAAGTTTTCTCATTCTGTATCTTAAGAAGAGAATGGTATACCTTGGTCACTGTTTTCCAAAATTTTTGTTGTTGTCTTCAATTTAGATTACCTTATATAAAATTTGACACATCAAAAATAAAATTTAAAAATGATGTCATAGCATGGGAAAATCACATCTAGTATATTTATATTTACTTAGTAATGTGTCTTTACAATAAAAACTTGTAAAAAACTTGAAACCTACTTTGAGCTTTACTGTTTCTTTAAGGGACCTTGGAACCAGTGTTGCTGTAGAACTTCTTTCAAACCAACTGCAAAATAAAGGCCTTGGAGAAGAGCAAAAAGAACATCAGCAGCCGCTGGAAGAAGCTGAAGATAAAAGCAAGCTCTGGCTTCTCAAAGACCGTAATTTAGCAAGGGAGAAAGAGCAAGAGAGAAGGAGAAGAGAAGCAGTAAGTGACTTTTAGCTTAACAAAAGGAATGGTTTAACAGAACAATGTCTTTTATAGGTTCTAAGATGCATTCAGGGTAGTTTTCAGAGACATTGCAGTTCTTCGATGCATGTCAGGATCTAAAATCAGAGCTTAACATTGTAATGAAGCAAGTGTAAATATAGAGTATTGATATTGCAGCTGCTAGAGTGATGGTTTGGATTAAAAATCTGAGTTCTGGACTTTTGGGCTTTTCCAATTTAATCACACTGACTCAATTTGGTCATTTAGAAAGAGGGACTCGTAATACTTGTTTTGAAGATGAAATTGATTAACATGCATGAAGCACATAGGAACATGCCAGGCACATAAGTGAAATGATTTACCACATTTTTTCTCATGAAAAATCTGTAAATCACTTGTGAATTATAGTCAGTGGTAGTTCCAGACCAGCATTTCTTTGAATGGTAGATTAAGAAATTGCCTTGATTTGAGAGTCCTTATATACAGAAGATCTTTTTAAAACTAGGATTGCTTCCTTTTATTCATGGAGTGTTTTAGAAGTATTGACTTTTCAAATGTTTGGTAATCTTATGCCTAGTGATTTCTGTTAATGGTTTCTAATTTAATTCTCTTATGGTAAAAGAATAGTGTCTAATGAGCCACTTGTTTTGTGATTCATTTTATGGTCTAGCTTAGTAAATATTCTGCTGTTATATAGGTTAAGTTGGTTGTGAACAAGTCTACTATGTCCTTGCTAATTTTCTGCTGTTTGTTCCATCAGTTATTGTGAAAACATCCATGATTACATAACTGTAGGTTTATCTTTTTATTCTTAGAATCCTGTTAATTTTATTTTATGCATTTCTAGGCTGTTCTTAGGTAGCTAAACACTTAAGATTATTATATTCTCATGTTCTCTATTATTTCCTTTTTTTCATAATGAAATGATTTTTATATCTAGCAATACTGTTTACTTTGAAATTTATTACAGGCCCTTTACCTTTTAATGACCAGTGTTGGCATGATGAAATGCTATTACTTAAAATGTTCCAAATAAGAACTGTTAAAAATATATTTATTTGCAAACCTGGACGTAGTGTAATCCCAATGCGTGGGAGGCTGATGCAGAATTGTTTGCAAGTTCGAGACCAACTTGGGCTTCAAAGTGAGCCCAAGGCCAGCCTGAACCGCATAGCAAGACCCTGTCTCAAAAATAAATAAATAAATAAATAAATAAGATAAAATATATTTATTTGCATGGTTAACATTTCCAGTGTCGTTCTCTTTTTCTTTCAGTACTAGGCACTTCACACATACTGTTATGCAAGGATTCTACCATTAAGCTACACTTCTAGTCCTTTTTAGTTATTTATATTTTATTCTGACATAGGGTCTTATAGACCCAGGCTGGCTTGAAATTGTGATCCTCCTTCCTCAACTTCTTCACAGTGGTATAAATCTACTGTTGATGAATTCTCTCTCTCTCTCTCTCTCTCTCTCTCTCTCTCTGTCTCTCTCTCTCTGTCTCTCTCTGTCTCTCTCTCTCTCTCTGTATGTGTGTGTGTGTTATCTGAAAATATCTTTGTTTTGCTTTTAAAAGAAAATAATGAGCTTTATTTTGGGAACAGTTTTGGTTCATAGCAAAATTGGTCTGAAAGTACAGAGTTCCCAATACTGTCTTATACCTCCTTCCCTACCATCCAACACAACACTGTCCACCTTGAATTAGTAAGTAAAGTTTATAGTTCACACTAGTATTCACTTTTTGTGTTGTACCTTCTATGGGTTTTGACAAATATGTAATGACATTTATCAGTAATTATTGTTCCTTGCCCTAAAAGTCCCCTGTGCTCCTTCTGTTAATCTCTTCCTCCTGAGACCCTGGCAACCACTGATTTTTCCTTTGTCTCCATAATGTGAAGTAGTTGGAATAATACAGTATGTAGCCTTTTCACTTGGTTTTCTTTCACTTCACGTGCATCTAAAGCTCTTCTGTGTCTGCTAGGCATAGTGGTATACACTTGCAATCCTAAAAGTCTGAGAGAGGAGGATTGTAAGTTCAAGGCCAACATGGGCAACTTAGCGAGATCCTGTCCCAAAATAAAAAGGCTCGAGGATACAGTTTAGCAGTCCCTGGGTATAGTCCCCGGTACTGCAGAGAAAAGCAAAAAAGTGTCTTTTTGTGGAGTGAGAGTTCATTTTAAAAAATGGTTTTTGCACTTGCCAGGCAGGCGCTTACAAAATAAATTTTTTTCAATAAAGGATCATTGACATTTTTGGTGTACGGCATGATGTACACAAAATCCTTAAATAGAAAGAGATTTCATTACATTTATTTGAATCTTACAGAATTTATACTTACAGAATACCATGTGATATTTACAGTAGGCTAATATGTCCAACTCTCACATTGCAGGCTTAAAATAAGAACTTTGAGAGATATTTAGCTAGACATTTGACATACTAGCAGCTAGGCATTAGGAAAGTAGCTTGGTGTAGGACTTAAGAAGTATCTTTTTGCCTTTAAGATAAATTTTAAGCATAATGATTCACATGTACTCAAAAGGATATAAATTATAGTAGGTAGATCATAATTCTAAATTTCATCCTATGCAGCT
This sequence comes from Dolichotis patagonum, assembly GCA_004027295.1. Classification (NCBI taxonomy): domain Eukaryota; kingdom Metazoa; phylum Chordata; class Mammalia; order Rodentia; family Caviidae; genus Dolichotis; species Dolichotis patagonum. Next base: position 128,585 of record PVJX010000732.1, read on the forward strand.
AATGAACACGCCAGTGCCAATCATTTGTACATTGGTGTTTTTACCTATCACTCTGCTCTGATGGAACCTGCTGTTCTTCATTAAGAACCATTTTTGTTTTGTTTTGATATTTTATGTCATTTCATTTGGTAGGGATTATTTAACCTGTATAACAAAAAGGTACAATATAACTTCAGGATACAGTAAACATGTTTGATCTTAGCTTTTTCTTTCCTTCAGTTTATTTTAGTATTTAATAACTTAGTATTTAAAATCTCTTTAGTATTTAATGAAGCATTGTTTTGAATGTCATACGTGCAATTTGATTCTATTTTCATAAATGCCTATAAATAAGATAGACTTAGTTAGGGCCAGGGATTTAGCTCAGTGGCATAAGCGCCTGCCTGGCAAGTGTGAATTTGATCCCTGGCACCAAAAAAAAAAAAAAAAAAAAAAAAAAAGATAGACTTAGTTAAATAATTTGCCTTAGTTCTATTGGTGGTAAGTGGCAAAATCAAGGAAAGCCCTAGCTTTGACATTATATCAATTCTTTTATGTAAAGAAAATATTGCTTCATTCAGAAAATAATTTTATGTGTCTAACACTGTGCTGGTTACAGAAATAAATAAAACATTGTCTTCTCTCAATTAATATTCTTATGATGTGGGCTGGGGATTTAGCTTAGCAGTATAAGTGCCTGCCTTGCAAGTCCAAGGTCATGAGTTTGATCCCTGGGACCAAAAGGAAAAAAAATGAATAAATAAAAATAAAAATATTCTTATTAATACCTACTCTGTCAGTATTCAGTTTCCTGTCTAAGAAATATACTTATTTCTCATATTTGTATAGATTTTAATTTTATTTATCTCATAAACAATATGTTAACCAAAAACAAACTGTATTTTAACAAATCAAAAATAATCCATTTTATTAAATAAATTGTACACGTTTTCTATAGTCAATTGCCATGTTTTATAATCATTTTAATATGGCTGTAAAAAGGTATGTATTTTTAAAGTAATTAAAATGTTCTCTTTTTTTTACAGATGGCGGGTACCATCGATATGACTCTTCAAAGTGACATTATGACAATGTTTGAAAACAACTTTGATTGAAACTAAGCTTTTAAATTAACCATCAACTTTAAATGAGTGATATAAAAGGTTAAAATGCATATGGTAAAATGATTGCTTTCAGAAATGAAGATACCAATTTCATGTTGTATTTTGACTCTCTCAAATGATTAAACAATTTCACTTACATTTTTAAATAGCTATATGTTTATTTTTAAGGACAGTATAGGAAATTCTATGATTTGGATCCCTAAAACCTGAATAGATTCTATGTGTTATTCATTCTACAAATAATTGTCAGCAATGTACTATACACTTTTGTTTTAAGCAATGAAAATCCAATATACTCCCTGATTGTTTAAAAAAATGATGACTATATAAAAATATATAAAAAACATGGTTCCTGTTGAGTTTTTAACTTTTAAAACAAATATTTGTCTGCCTTCAGAAATACTTAGAGCTTCTAACAAATAACACTTGGTTTCCTCAAGCGTCAGATTACTTAAGATTCTCTGCTGGTTCTATATTCAAGTTTTATATTGACATTTAAAGAAACTTTACCTGTAGTTTGAAAGATTGAATTTAGCCAAGTGTGGTGGTGCACACTTGTAATCTCAGCACCTAAGAGGCTGAGACAGGAGGATCACTGCAAGTTTGAGGCCAGCCTGGGCTACATAGTGAGTTCCAGGCCAGTCTGAACAACATAATGAGACCCTGTCTCAAAAAAGAGAAAAAAAAGATGTTGAATTTGAAACAAAATAGCAGTAAATATTAATTATGTGTACAAGTTTCTATAAGAATGTATAATTCTTCATATGTATATGTGATAACAATGTTTAATTTTACTTAACTCCAGTAGTACTCTGTAATATATTTTGTTTTGTCATCTTCAAGTTGCAATTTTGTATAAATCATGTATATTAGTTTTGTGTATTTTAAAATTTTGAACTCGACTGTAAAATAATTCAGGCACTATTTTGATAAAAATTCAAAGTGTGTATTTTAGAGGAGGAGTAAGTTTTCTTGCACTCATTTTTATAATGATAAATTTTTGAAATATCTTTAGATTGTTAGCCAATTAAAACATGATTAACTGATAAAAGTAGTGGTGTTACCTTCATGCAATGGCCAGAAGTAAAATATTAGCTCTTCCTATCAGCTGTATCTATTTTTAATCAAGAAATCAGCAGGTGTGCTATATAGTACATTTTATGTTATTTCCTTAAAAACTATAGCGAACTATGTTATGACTACTGTGTTTAGTTTAACCAACTTGGCAGTTTGTCAGACTTCCTCAATTTTGATAGGTTAGTTGAAGTCAGTTTAACAGAGAACAATACTGCTTTGCAACTGATCCTTCCTATAGTGTAACTTTTTTAGTAAAAGATTTTTTCTTTCATTTAGCAGTAAGTTTGGCTTCTCTTCTTACACTTAATTTTCTTCAACTAAAGCCTGGTTTTCTGAAGATCGTCATCTATCACTGCTCTCTAAACCCTAAAATCTTTTCATGTTTTCTGGGATTCATGAAATGTCAACAACACTCTACATAGTTGACCCTCTTCTATTTTCTTTTCTGGTTTTATTCTGAGTTGTTCAGAATGTGTGACCCCTTGACCAGCTGTAACAGTTTCAGCTGGGATGTTTTTAGATATGCAAGTTCTCAGATTTTAGACTTACCTAAATCAGAAATTCAGTGTCTAAAAAATTCCCTACTTCAGATTTTTCATGTCATCAACCTACACCACCCATAGTCATTGACCTTTCCTTGTTCACTTCTTTTTCCCATAGTTGTCTCTCCTGTGGATGTCTCTGGGCTAATATTAGATTCTTGATTAGCAAGATCAGCCTTTGCCTTTGCCAGTTTCTGAAACCTTCCCTTAGTCTCCATTTCAAACACTCAGCTTATTCTGAATAGCCCTTACTCCAACAATCTTTAGGCTTCCCTGGGACTTAAAATCCATCAGCTATTTTCACAGTGCTTCTCATACTGGGGTTATAGCTCAGTGGTAGAGCATGTGCTTAGCTTGTGCAAGGCCCTGAGTCCAATTCTTATTTAAAAACAAAACAAAACAAAACAAAACAAAACACAGTGTTTTTCCCTTTCATGCCTGAACTTCTGTATGTATCCTCTAAGTTTATAGTATGTTATTACAATCACTCTTTTGCATGCCCTCTTGACTCCTTTGTTCCTTTCTATGTTGCATTCCTCTTGGCCAAATTCAAATGCTTATGAAATCTGACCACTGGCTCTGACCCATTGAGCTGATGTGAAAGATGTGCAACCGTGATAACCATTCTCATTTTAAATTTCTGAGCAAAAACTCAAATGAGCTTTAATGTTGGCCTGAAATCTTAGTAAGTTGCCATGATTCACTCACTCACTCTCCCTAGACAACCAGATACTTCACATTTCCAATCTACTTCAGACCTCCAACCAAAACAGCCTACCTTAGCCTCAGTGTGTGGCACCTATTTCTTACTGCTTTTTCACTGAGTTAACAGGTAATTCATTGAGAATTTCGAGTTTCCAACTCCACATCTGTTCACAGGTTCTGTTCTCTCTTCTGTCATCAAGGAGGAACTATTCCTATCCTGAGTTATGGCAAATCTCTCAACAGTTCCTTCTCAGTGTCCCAAGGACATTGCTCCAGCAATTGCGATTTCCATCATCAGTGTTATCTCCCATAGTTAATTATCAGCATACAAACTGTCTTTTTCTGAAAGCTCAATTATAGAATTTGTGATTTCCCCCTTTATGTTAGTTCTTCACATCTTTGGCTCATTCTTTTTTTCCTCATAGTAATTTTAAAATTAAGACAAAAGTCACCCTTTTAAAAAAAAAAAATGAAAGTTGGGCATGGTGGCACGTGCTCAGGAGGCTGAGACAGGAGAATTATTGCAAGTTTGAGACCAGCTACAATGGGAGCCCAAGGCCAGCTTGAGATGCACAGTGAGACCCTGTCTTAAAAAGACCAAAAATTAAAAAAATAAAAAATAAAATGAATTAAGACAAAATTTACCCTTTTAAAGAGCACAATTTATTGGTTTTAATAAGGTCATTAAAGGAGCAAGAATCTCATTTATTTATAAAATGTTTCATAATTCTTTATAATGGAACAAATAGATATAGTAAAAACTTCTCAGGGAATTTTGAGAAATGAAACAGCTTTCTAGAGAGTTTTTGAAGTTTTCTGCTTTGATAGCTCAGGTAGGATCTTTAATAACATCTTGCCCAACCTGGGCTTCCACATTATTTTAATAGTTAAGCTCCTTTTTCTGACTTAATGGATCTTAGTAATTTATATTACAAATATTATCTATGTCTATTTAAACATTTATATATAATTGTGTAGAAAAGAATAGAACCAATTTACCAGCTCAAAAATCGTCATTTATACATGAATATTATATCTAATCATTAATTTTATAATGTACTTAATCTCAAACCTTTTAGATATAACTTAAGTATAAAACCTAGAGGCATTAAGTTTCTCTCTACCCCAATTATAGAGAGATCAAGATTTGTATATTATTATACCTTTATGTTCATCCAAATACAGGAGATTTGAGGGACTTCATTTTACAAAAATATGGCCATCTATACATTTTATTTAATGCGTCATGAACATCTAATCAGATCATTACATGACTATACTCTGTAATTTTTTAAAATCTGTAAATAATTAAGTAGTACATATAGCTGCATAATGCTTATGTAAACAATCCTGTTGACCTAGTTTCTTACCACCTTTTTCTACTATGAATAGTACTGAAGTCAGTATTCTGCTAATACAGCTTTATGTATTTGTCCTTCTGTTTCTAAATGATAATTCAAGCTCCTAAAATGAGATCTATGGGTCAGAAAGTTTAGTTCAAGGAAATAGTTTTAATTTGAATAGGCTCTACAAGATAAAGTGTTACCCAAAATTTTTCATTTCTCTCATTTGCATGACCACAAATGAAGTTGATCACCTTATGTTTGTTTGCCATGTGAGTTGTCTGATCATTCTTTTTAGATTTTTTTTCCTATCAACCTGTACAGTTTTTTCTTTTGACTTTTTTATGTTGGCCCTTTGTTTTGGAAACATATTTTCCTATATATTATTTATTTTTTGAGGCTTTTTTCCCATTAGAATTTTAAATTTTATGTATCTGGCTTTTTCTTTATGATATTTGAATATTTTGTCCCCCACATCAAGTTGATAAAAATACTCTTACTTATTCTTTGTGCTTAAAATCCAGATGTAATTTTTACACTAGAATTCCAGATGTATTAAAGAAAAATGTTTTTAATCTATGGTTATGAGGTTGCAGAGCTTTCTTTCCTTCCAAACAAATTGTCAGTTATGCTACCACAGTTTTTTTACTGCATGTCTGAATTGTATAAAAATTACTGATAAAAGTTTATAATTCATAAAAGTTGAATGAACTTAAACACTATTAAGACTTTAACAAATTAGATTAGAATTGAATTTAGAGATCTACCAATTTTATTTCCAGCTTTACAAATATACCCTTTGTATGTGACCCATTTTTTAAGCACTACAGTTTCAAAAGAGGCAGAGGAGTTCTCTCTGGTCCTTCATTCTGGAATTAGTCTGGAATAGAGTAGTTAGCAACTGGAATGGCAGGACTGCTTCAGAGTCAGATGCTTATTAGGGCCACGTTAGCATGCTAGTTGTGCCATAGGGCACTGGTGAGTTGGGAAATTTGAAGATCTTCAAAAGGCTACAGGCCAAACCTTCAGTGAGATCAGACATTGTAACACAACCTTTTACCCTACTCTTCCCAGGAATTCCAGGGAATAGCCATTTATAAAATATTTCTAAGAATAAGTATCTTTTGGAGGAGAGGATGGACAGACTTGGAAAAAATGAAACTTCTAGAAAAGCAGTTAGATATAAGTGAAGAAAAAAAATGAATGAGCTAGGACTAAGGAGTGTAGCTCAGTGGTGGAGCATTCACCTAACATGCATCAAGCCCTGGGCTCAGTCCCCAGCATTACCAAAAAGGAAAACCAGTGAACTAGAAGATAGCCAAATATATATACCAGGTTACAGCACAGAAAGACAAAGGGAAGGAAGATGTAGAAGAGATACCAAGAGATTAGAGCATAAAGGTTGACAAACCATGCCAACAGATCAAATCCAGCTTGCTGCCTGGTTTTATAAAATTATACTGAAATATAGCCACATCCATCTATGTCTTCTTTTGTACTGAAAAGGTAGAGTTTAGTTGTGATAAGTATTATATGGCCTTCAAAAATACCTGCCATCTGACCTCTTACTGAGAGAGTGTCAGAAATTTGCCAACCATTGGTCTAGAAGATAAGACGTAAAGCTCTACCTTATCTAATGAGAGTTCTTAGAAGCAACCACAAGACTGAAAAGGGTCATTAATTTGAAAAAATAACTAATTTTTTTTTTTTTTTGGAGATTAAGTCCAGTCTAGCCATCACTTTATATTTCTGCATACAGCAGGCATGATTCAGATGCTGGCTTCTGGCTTTACATTCCTGCTAAGGCAAAGCTCCTTTCATTTTCTTTTCAAGCAATGGCTATGACGGGGCCAAAATTGTAATTTTCTTAAAACAGAGAAATGAATCCTTTTGTCCTGGAATTACAATATTGTAAACAGCATAGTAAAAAAATTCATACTTAAGACATTTTTTAGTAGCCAGCATACCACCATAAGCAAAGAAAATTTTGTAAGCAGACAGGGAAAAGGAAGTAAGTTTTATTTCACCAAGTGGAAATAAGGAGTAGCTAGTACAGTGACACAGATATGAAATCCCAGCTACTTGGGAGGCTAAGGAACAAAAATTTGACGCCACCCTGGGCAACTTAGACTGTCTCAAAATAGTATTTTTAAAAGGTTCCAGAGATGTGACTCGGTGATAGGGCATATACCTAACATATTTAAAACCCTGGATTTATCCCCAAGACTGAAAAAAAAAAATAAAATAAATAAACACCAGAAATAGTGAAATAAATTTTCAAGAGTTTTGAGAGAAAAATAACTGGCAGATTGAAATGTGGAGAATTTGGAGGGCTGTGATTTTTTTTTTCTAGCATAAAATATGCATGCTTTAATCCTACAGTTAGTTGGGTCTTGTGCATCCAAATATAGCTTCTCTCTGCTACAGTTTCTCTTTTGACAATGCCCTGTACAGCACAACTGGTTATCAATGATTGACTTAATCATGGCTATTTCTGTTTTTTTTTTCATTAACACACGCATATATTAGCATATCTTTTCACCCCATTCTGAACCATTTGTCACAGGAAAGCACATACCAATGAGATTCTAAGTTTGTGTGATTTATAGGGTTTTGAATGAGACAAGGAAAAATCATATACATTTCATTGCCAACTGAAGATTTGTTTCTCATTATAGATCATAGATCTGTGTGCATACAAAAATGATTGAAGTGATTATGCTGTATTTGTGTTTACCAACTAGTCTTTAATTAAATAAAAAGGAAAACAAAGTGGGGAAGATTAGCTTTGATTTCTGACAATGAAAATGACAGTGAAATATTTTTAAGTGGACAAAATGGTGTCTTAAATGTGTAATGGATATTCAATTCTTATGGGAAGTAAAGCAGTTTTAGTGACTATACCATTTATAGTTATACCACCAGGAACTGTCTCTAAAGTTGAGTTAGCACAGGAATGTAGGGTAAGAGTATTACATAAAATGCTTTAATGAAAAAGGCCTCTTGCAATGGTTATGTCCTAACCAGATCCCAACCACTTGGCCACACCTGACTGCAAGTCTGGAAAATTTGAAATACATGGGCACTGGTGATTCTTTGTCTCACACAAAGTAATTTAAAAATAATACTTATGACTAATGAACATGAAATGATATTCAGTTTAATGTTGAGGGAAATTAAAAAGCCATAAGTGACATTAATTTTTATTCACCAAATTAGCTGACATGATACCTGAGGATGATAAGTAGAACTCATGCTGCTACTCAAGAACATAAATACATATATAGCTATTTTGTAAGATAATTCAATAATTTTTTTTTTACTTGAGACTTTTTTTTTGTACCGGGGATTGAACTCACAACTGTGTGCTTGCAAGGCAGGTGCTTATGCCACTGAGCTAAATCCCCAGCCCCAATTCAATAATATTTTATAAATTGAATAGCTGTGTAGTGATAACCCAGCAATTTTCTACAAGTATATACTCAAAAGAAAACTATTACAAATCAAAGAGATATGCACAAGGACATACAAAACATCTACAAACAAGGATCATCAGAGAAAAGGAGGAGAAAGTGAGAGAAGGAGATAGGAAGAAAAGGAGGAAAAAGCCAACCCAAATACACATAGATAATGGAACAGTACAGAGATCCCAGAAGTAAAGCTACACAAATATGACAAACAATTCAACAGGGGAAGTATAGGCTTTTCAACAAGTAGCATTGGATATCCATGGACAAGAATAACAAAAACTCAACTCATAAAAATTAACTCAAAATGGACCATGATTCATCTGTAATCAAGAATAAAAAGATCATGATCCCTTTGATTTGACACCAAAAGCATAAACATTATAAAAGGAAAAATTTACAAATATGACCTTATCCAAATTAAACTTGCTCTGAAAAGCTGCAGACTAGGTGATAGTATTTACAAATCATATCAGATGTGATAAAAGATTTGTAACCAAAACACAAGAATCTGAAACAATGGAAAATTTTAATCTTTAAAACAAAAGATTTGTTAAAAAGAGTAGCATGCGTTACTTAGCACTGGAGAAATAAAATACCACTTCAGAATGGCTAAAAAATCTAAAAGGTTAAACAAAATACCTAATAATTTCAAGAATGTGAACTAGGTCGCTCTCTCACATTGCTGGTGTGATTTCAAACTTGTGCAACCACTGTTTTGTCTAGGGATGAACCCAGGGCCTCAGCACATGGTAGGTACAGACTCTCCTATTTAGCAACACTTTTAGCTCTTTGTAGCCACTTTGAAAACTAGTTTTGGTGGTGGTGTTTTTTTTTTTTTAATTTTAAAGAGAATAAAACAAAACAGAACAAAGATCAGAACAAAACAATGTAAGCAACATGACTTCAAAACAAGACAACAGAAAATCAATAGAGGCTACCATAAATATGTCTTGTTTTCTTCTAAATACTTATCCATATCTTCACACACAATGAATTCAAACAAAACAGAATAGTATAAAATTGCTCAGAACAAAAGAATGAAAGCAATACAGGCCTTCGAAAGCAGACAATAGGAAAATCAACAATGGCTATCATAATGCCTCTTGTGTTCTTCCAAATAGTTATCCATACTTTCACACATATGGCAATCAAATAATAGAAAACTTGACTAAAAGAATAAAAGCATTATTGGACTTCAAAACAAGATGATAGGAGATCAGCAATGGCTACCATAATGTCTCGTTTTCTTTCAAAGTAGCTGTTTATACCATTCACACATAATAAAATCAATTCTTGTAAACTCTTTAGGAGAAGTTCCAGGCATGTATGAGCCTATACATGTACATCTATCCTTTCTGCATTAGAAGGAAGAACAAAACTAATCGAAAAACAAGAAACAAAAGAGACAAATAACAATAACACAGAAACCCAAACAATGAAAACCAGTTTTGATAGGGCCCTACTTTCAATCCTACTTTTAGGTAGTTATCCAAGTGAAATGAAAATACATACATCTTTACATGAGTTTATAGTGCGTTTGCTCATAACTGCCCCAAAGGTGTGTGGATGGCTGGGTGGGAGGTTCTTAACTGGAGAATGAATAAACAATTGCATTACCTCCACTCAATGAAATGATAATTCGCTATTTAAAAGAAATAGAACATTCAATAACATGGATGAATCTCAAACACATTATGGTACATAAAAGAAGTCAGAAACAAAAGGTTACAGACTATATGATTCCATTCATACAACAAAAATCAAGGACAAATCAACCAATGATTGATTGCCTCGGGCTTGACTTGTTCCAGAAAGCCCACTTGCCGTTTTCTAGCTGGGCTGTAACAACTTTGAACCTAGTGGAGAATGTTAACATCTTAAGGAGATCATCAGGAATAAAGTAATTACGTCCGTAACCCGATATGAAGGTCGTTTGCTGTCCCTTCCTTTCCTGTAACCCGTTATGCCACAGAGTAAGCCCAGGTGGGCAACAGGGGCTTAGGACACAGGTCAAACTGAGAGTGTCACTTCGGCGGTACCCAGAATGGTTTGGAAAGTCGCCTTCGTTTTGTCCACAATTTTAGTGACAGTCAAATGCGAAGTCACTCTCTGCGGAAGAAGGCTGTGGAGTCCACCCTTGTGTGGCCCCGGGCGGACCTCACAGCCTGGGTCTCTGCACCGCGCTCCTGGGCTGCGCCGGAGGCCAGAGCGCGCAGCGTGAGCTGGCGCTGGGCTCCAACTCTGGCTGGGACTCGTGCAGAGCGGCGTTGCGCGGCGCGGCCGCGGCCCGGGGAGGGCGCGCGCGGAGCAGCGAGGGCGCACCGGAGAGCCGGCCTGACTCGCCGCGGCGGAGCTTTCCAGTTCCCGAGCGCGGCCAGCAGCGGGCCCGCCGCCGTTCCCTCTATGGCGAGGCTGCGAGACTGCCTGCCCCGCCTGACGAGAGCGATCCGGTCCCTGCTCTTCTGGTCCCTGGTCTACTGCTACAGTGGGCTCTGCGCTTCTGTCCATCTGCTCAAACTTTTGTGGAGCATCGGCAAGGGACCCGCACAGACCTTCCGGCGGGTGGCCCGGGAACACCCTCCCGCTTGCCTCAACGACCCCTCTCTGGGCACCCACTGCTACGTGCGCATAAAGGTGAAGGCCGGCGCGGGCCTGGCGGTAACGCGGGACGGACGTGACGGCCGTGCGAGCGGAGGGGCCGGGCTGCACCTTCCCCGGCGCCAAGCTCGGCGTCCTCTAGGGATGCCCGGGCTCCTGGGGGGCGCGGCGGCCGCGGAACACGCAAGCGGAGGCGGGAGGGGCAAGGCGCGGCGGGAGAGGGGTCGGGTTTGCCTGTGTGTGTGTGGGGGGGGGGCGGATCCTGGGAAGGGGGCAGAGATTCCTTTTGCTTTCTGTAGTTTTCCAACCAGAGTCCACTAGTTGTATTTCCTTTCCTACTGTCTCCTTTGTGCCCTTTAGAGCTCAGATCAACTGCAGGGAATTGCTCCTGGTTGATGCCCTACCATCTCAGGAGGCTGTTTGCCCAAATACTGAGAGTAAATCTTTGGACTTCAGAGTTCGTTGTAATCACAGATGACCTAGGCAACACGACAAGAATGAAAAAATGCTATGTGTTTGTGAGGAGGGAAGCATATGAATGGAATTAAAACTAAATTTAAGCTGTGCATTCACTCTGTAATTGTCCTAGACTTTCTCATGGTCCAGAGATACTCTACTTCCAGAGACTCCAGGTGGTGAAGGGAAATACCTAGTCCCTGTGATATACACCCTGCAGTCTGACTCATAGGCCTTCAAAACCAGCATTGCATGAGAAGATATTTATATCACCAAATCGTGATATCCTACTAGGTGCAAACTTGTCCAGCAGAATGGAGGAGAAGGGCAAGAGTTTCCTTCTTTCAAGATGTTCCTCTTGCCCTTCCTCACCTTGGAGTAAATAGAAGAATTGAGTTAATATTAGCTGCCACCACCTGCATTAAAAAAATGGACGACTTAGAACAATATCTGACACATCAGTGCAATAAAGTATATGCACTAAATCCAGTCAAATGCTTACAGTAATTATCCTCTAAGACTCACCACCAAAACAAAAGAGAAGTTATTGAACTTCTGCAGTTGAGGATTCTGCAGTAGAGGGTAAGGTCAGATGTTAACTCTGTCCAAGTGGAGGAGTATGAGCACCCTGGGAGTCATCTGGAATTCCTCATAGTACTTTTCTCCTGATTCTAACCTCCTAAAGATAGCCCTAGAGATACAGTACTAGAGGATAGAAAGAACATTATCTTGGGAGTTTATACAAGATGAGGACTCTAGTCAGCTCTGCTGCTAGTCACGTGTGTTAACATCTTTGAGCCCCATTGTCTCGATCTGTAAAATGATAGTGTTGAATTAGAGACCTTTAAAATGCATTAACATCTGAAAACCCAGATGCTGGTTAGCTGTATACAGTATGACTTAGTGGGGCCTGGAATTTAGCTCAGCAGCATAAATGCCTGCCTTGCAAGCAGGCGGTCATGAGTTTGATCCCTGGTACCTATTAAAAAAAAAAAAAAGTGGTACAGTATGACTTAGTATTTATATACAGCTATTGGGTCTTGGGTCTCTTAGCTGTCTTTCAGTTTTGCTTTCTCTTCTCCTGTCTTAGTTTCCTTAGTGTTGCTGTATTCTCCCATTCCCATTCCCATTTCTTTTCTTTGGGCTGGCTTTACTCTCGCATGCAGAGTGAAGTCTTGGGGATTCTGCTGTTGGAAACACACACTGACGTGATGTGGGGAGCAGACGCAAGGGGAAGGTGCATGCAACACTCAAAATAATAATGTGGGAAGGGAAGACCTAAAAATAAGAGAAGGAGGTGTGAATTATATAACTGATGGCACAGCTTTTGACGGGTAAGCTGAGAAAAGTACGTGACTAGGAAGTTAATTTGGCAGGAATGTAAATTCAAATCAGAATTATTTACATGTCCTGCAAAATTTGAATGAAAGGCGACACATCCATAAGATGACAGTTACAAATTGTGACATTGCTTCAGAAGCTCAAAATACCTGTATATAAATTGACCTTGTGGTAAGAACTAGAAGGGAGGGCACCGTGAAGGAAATGTTCATAAAACTGAATCAAATTATCCTATTGATAAAACCATGAAGTTTTAATTTCTGAATGTTAATATTTTATTTCTTGATGTTAAAAATAAAGCAAGCCAGCTTTTAAAACATAAAGTGAAATTACTCAATATTCTATTCTGACAATCAAAACCAAACATCACTAAAATTCCATGGCCTTCCATTTTCAGGATTCGGGGTTAAGATTCCACTATGTTGCTGCTGGGGAAAGAGGCAAGCCACTCATGCTGCTGCTTCATGGATTTCCAGAATTCTGGTAAACTTACCAAATATCTTTTTCTTTTTGCATTAAAGCTTGATTTTTTTGGCTCAGTCTACTTTGTGCTACAATAGCAAACACCACAGAGTGGTTAGTTTATAATGAGCAGAAATTAATTTTCTCATAGTTCACAGGCTAGGAAGTCCCAGATCAAGGAGAGGTATATGGTAAGGGCCTTCTTGTTGAGGTGGAAGGGTAAAAGGGTGAAAGAGGGTGAACTCGTCCTTCCATAATGGTTTTAATTGTACCACGAGAGCAGATCCCTCATGGCCCAATCACTTCTTAAAGCTCCCATCTCTTAATACTGTTTTACTGGCAATTAAATTTCCACATGAGTTTTGAAGGGGGCAAATGTTCAAACCATAGCACTTATCATAGAAACACTTTTGTAATGACTTTTGACAGAACCTACCCTCTGATAATTTGCTCAGAGTTATTGTTCCTGAATATCCTTGAATCACAGTAATGGTTTCCTCCTAAAGCAATTCACATACGACTATCCTAAAGTTATTTATTTTATGAATATTATAAAAAGTGGATTTTTTTGCTTATTTGTTTACAAAAAGCGTTTTTAATATTTCAAATTTCTGAAATGGTTACATGATAGTTTTTTATAGAGTACCTACTGTAGACAAAGTACAACACTGGATGGGAAAGGAGATTTTAAACAAACCAAAGACTTGGAGTGCTTTTTATCAGGAAGCTTTTGATGAATCTAAACTATTTCCTATGCCCATAGAACAGGTTCACATGAATGCAGAATAAGTTAAAGACATGAATATTTCACATTAAAAAGAAAACCTAAAGCCAAAAATGCATAATTATTACATATTTGTGCTGTCTAACAAAATAGCTGAGACTGAGAAACATAATGAACAGAAATTTATTCACAGAACTCTGGAGACCAGGATCAAGACAAGCCATCCAATGAGGACTCAGTCTTTCCTTCCAAGAAGGTACCTTGTTGCTGTGTCCTCCAGAGGAGCTTAAAACTGTGTTCTCACATGGTAGAAGGACTGAGGAAAAAGGCCTAACTAGTTCCCCCAAGTCTTTTATAAGGTTGCTAATAGCATTTATGAGGATGTTTGCCCTTGTAACTTGAGGCCCCTCCCTTAATACTATCACATTGGTGATTAAGTTTCAACTTCTGAATTTTAGGGTACATATCCAGACCATAGATGTTACCCAGGGGAAATTTTCTATTCTCCATTGGCCTCACAACACCAAGTCAACACAGCTGAAAGCAACAACTAATTCTAATTAAAAAAAATTTTTAATGCAGTATCTTTAACAGAGATGTAATTGCACTTGGGAGGCTGAAGCAGGAGAAGCAGAGGTTCAAAGCCAGCTGGGCAATTTGGCAAGACCCTGTCTCAAAATAAAATTTAAAGAAAGGGCTGGGGCACACCTATATCCCAACACTTGGGAGACTGAGGGCAGGAGAAATGCCACAATTTCAAGGCCAGCCTGGAGTATATAGTGAATTCAATACGAGACTGAACTACACAGGAAGACCCTGTCTAAAAAAGAAGAAGTAAGAGAAGGAGAAGGAGAAGAAGGGGAAGAGGAACAGGAAGAAGAAGAAAAAGAAAAAGAAAGGGCTGGGGATTTACCTCAGAGATAGATTACTTGCTTAGCACATGATAGGCCCTAGATTCAATATCAAATGGATGAGGGTAGTAAATCTTAGTGGTTTCTGGTAGCACAGGGCTACAATCTTCGTATATTCTGAACTAAATAGGTCAAGAAATGAATGAATATATAAAGCACATTTTCTGAACTGACTCAAAGGTAGAATATCCAGTGTCTTTTGAAGAGTTTGGGACAATGTCTCTTCCAAAATTTCTCCTTTACTGTTTCATACTACCTAAAATTCCACCATTATAATTTTTCACTTTCTTTATAGTTTTAAAAATGTTGTGTCACCCAAAGTCCTGATTTAAAATGCATCTGTCTCTGAGAAGAACATTAACTTGAGATGAGTTAGTTAATAGTGTACTATTAACCTAAAATTCCACCTAAATTCCACCTAAAATTCCACCATTATAATTTTTCACTTTCTTTATAGTTTTAAAAATTTTGTGTCCCCCCAAAGTCCTGATTTAAAATGCATCTGTCTCTGAGAACATTAACTTTAGATGAGTTAGTTAATAGTGTACTCTCTGAATTAAGGAGACTGTATGAACAAGTCCATTGAAGACATCAGTGAGAAGTATTAGGAATTGAAGAATGGAATGGAGGTTGGTAAAGATCCATTTACCCCATGATTTTTCTGAAGCAAAATCCATGTCTTTCTTGTATCATTACTGAGACACCTACAAGTTAAAAAAGAAAGGTTTATTTTAGCTCATAGTTTGCAGAGGTTGCTGTCTGTAGTCAGTGGCTGCGCAATCAGGTGGCATGGCAATGGGGCACCAAAAAAGAAAAACAGTCCATGGTAGGACAGGCAGAAGGCGGTGAAGTAGCAAGCAGCAATAGCAGCAGCAGCAAGCGTGTCTTTCTCTTTTATCTCATGCAGGCTACAAGCCTTTTGGGTGGTGCCTTCCACACCCAAGATGGGGCTTCCCATTATCCACAACAAGAACTATGAAAAACCAATTAGTGAACTAATCCAGTACCATATACCCTTAATCCCAGTATCCCATTAATCCACATTCACACACCCCAGATCCAACCACTTCTAAAAAGCCCCATGTATCACTGCATGAAGCTTTGGAGGGATGTCTAGATACAAGCCATAACATGAGTACCTCTCTTCCTGTGGAGACTTTCCCTTTGGAAAGATTATTTGCCCTTTCTGGATCTAGCTGCATGAATAAACATGTAATTTACATCTGTTCTTCTATCTGAGGATAATGTAATTCAATAGTAGTAGAACTGCCTATGCAATTCAAGCATTTGTATGCAGATATGTTAGTGCATGATATAGAGTGCATGACACAACTGGCTCACAATAAAGTGTTACTCTGAAGCATTTGTCAATCTACTCAGAGTAATGTTGGCAGTGAATTCTGGTTTAGCCACTTACTGGCTGATGTACTCCTGTACAATTGTTTATAATAATCTTTCAGAGATGTTCTGAATCAAAACATGTAAAAAGCCATTTACAAGGCCCCAGAGAATAGTCAATAAATGTTTGTTTTCTTCCCTCATTTCCCTTCATTCAGTGTGGAGATCTATAATTTCCTAATTGTGGCTGCAATAGTGATGATAGTTAATGTTTACTGAGGATTTAATGACCTAAATACTCTTAGAAGTGTTTTGCCTATATGTTCTCAGTTAAAGCTCATAGGTCTCCTATTAAAAGTACCAGGAAGTAAGGTGTTCCTCATTTGTAAAATTCAGAGCTAAACTGTGCTGCCTGTCTTCAGTCTATAGGAACTATAATGATCTGATAACGTATATGAGTTTTCATCCCTAAAATTTCATACCTTCTGCCATTTCACAAGAGTATTAAAAAGTCAGCCAACAAGCTGAATGCAGTGGTACCTATTGCCCTAACATTGGAAAGACTGAGGCAGGAGGATGGCTTGAGTCTAGGGAGTCAGAACCAACCGAGGTAACCTAATAAGACCTTGACTCACAAGTCAATGTACAATGTAAAAATAACTTACTTTAATACTTTAAATCACAGTTCTAAACAAAATTCATGGTCTGAATGGAGGGGTGGTATTTACCCCATCCATGCTCCTTTTCCTGCTGGAATGTTAGATCTTTACATGTGGAACAATCTACTTAAAGATCAAAATGAACCCACAACCACTTCCACCACTTGATAATTGTTTTAGAATCCTAGAGAATGGCAGTGGACCTTATTTAACAGAGGGCAATAAATGCTTTGTATTATCATAAGAAATGTCCCTTTTTTGCATGCTTTTTCATAACATGTTCCATTGTTTATTCATGAGTGATCTCTTGCAAAATAGATATGCCTGATGATTGCTTTACATAGGACCTTTAGTGGGTACCATTATTACCCATTCAGCAGTTCCATTTAGTTGCTAGTAAGAAAAAGTCCAAATCTTAGAATTTAGTATCAAATTTAAGATTTATGTTTTAGATCAAAACTCTGTTGGTTTTTTTTAATTTTAAGAGCCAAAAATACTTTATGTGTGGTATCTCAAAACACTTTCAGTTTACATTATGTTATTCCTCTATCAGTTAACTTTGCATAAGTGCACATGAAAGTACAAAATAAGCATAAATTGGTAATTTGTGTGAAAGTGGTTTTTTAAACAGAGAAGCACCCTACAAGTGTAATGTATTCTCTACTTTTATCATCATTTCTAGAGAACAGCTGTTGAGTAATGGTATATTTAGTGTATACTATTACATAGGACACAGAAAACAATAAAATCCTGAGCGTTATTTCTTAAAATCTAAAGGAAACATCAAAGACACATCTGTTAGAACTTTAGCTAAATTAGCCTCAAATATAGCTATCAGAGGATGATTTTTCTCTCTCTATCCATCCCAAGTTTTATCTCTCTTAAAAATATTTTGAGCTGACCTAGGCAATTTTTGTGAGTTGGCCTTATCCCCAGCTGTGTGAGGAACATGCGTCATCATTCAAATGCTGATCCAAGGCAAGTGAAGGCTCTTCACGCATACAGCTGAGCACAGAGGCCGACAACCATGATCTTCCCCAATAGTGAAGAGAAGGAGGATGTTTTTACATCTAAAAGTAGCTGGTCTGGTAAATCAGGAGCCCACTTTATGTTAAGAGTAGTAACTGGGAAATAGTTGATTTTTTTTCCCTAAATGACCTCAATTATTACCTAAAACTACCATTAAAAAGGCAATGTGGACAAAAATAGTTTTATTTAAGGTATTTTAGAATGTTACTGCTTTTGTAAAATGTCTCATTTCTGTACCAGTGGAAGTGTTCTGTTTTATTCATATGAATGATGTGTCCGTCAGTTATCACTAGGGTGATTTTTTTCAGTTTAAAGTATGAATCAAATGTGTTACTATTTAGAAAAATTTTTTTTTGTTTGGTAACAGGGATCAAACTCACACTTGCCAGGCAGGCACTTGTGCTACTGAGCTATATACCCAGCCTAAATGTGTTATTATTTATAAATTCTTCAGCAGGAATATATCTTAAGGTTTGAACTGGGACAGAAGTCTAAATGGAAAACTGGCACTACTTAAATCAATGTTCCATTAGTTTGTTGTTTTAGTTATTCGACAAACCTTTATTAAGCTCCTACACACAATTTGGGGAGCTCACTATTGGGCCGGACAGGAATAGACCATTATATGACATGTGCCCATTACACTGGAGAGTACAGAGGTGGCCACCCCAACCTGTAAAGGAGGCAGCCTGAGTGACTCCTGGACAAGGATATGCCTAATGTGTAGTGAGAAGTGGGGTTCAGGGATTGTGGGGTAATAGGGGAATCATGGGGAAGGTAGTATTTCAAAGGACACCATATGAACAAAGTCATAAAAGCAAAACATGATACTCATGTATGTTTACTGTAATATTCTAAAGCTGCAGAAGCAGCATGAGGTGGACTCCAAGGTCAGACTACTTGGCTTTGAATCCTCTGCTACTAGCTAACTCATGACCTTCAGCACTTCCATTAGCCTAGACTCTTGTCTGTAAAATGGAATAATAATAATAATGCATACTGAAGAGAACTGTTTGGAAGATCAACATTGCCATATGTAAATCACATAGAGTTGGGCCTGGCATATTGTAAGAGTGATGTAGATATCATTTATTCTTATTACAAAACAAATTATAGACTGAAAAGTGACCATGCTGGAAGACTGGGCAGTAGTCAGATCTTCAAGGATTGGTCTGTTGGGATAATGAGTATGGGATTCATGTTATGAGTAATAGGGAATCACCAGATCTTCCGCAGGGAAATAAGAAAATTTGCATTATTGCTGCCTCATTTTGGTTAATTGAGAAGAATGAAATAGACACAGACCAATCAGTAGGGTGGTACAAAAATGGAAGCTTGAATTAACGAATTATAACAGGATAGACAGGAGGAGTGATTACATAAATATTTAAGATGTTAAATCTACAGAACTTTATTGACTGGGTCTGAGAGATTATACTGAGGGGAGAGTTGGGCTTCAATTCAGGAGACATAAAAAACTAATTCAAAATTATAAGGTTAATGAGAAACTAACAAAATTATGCGTCAGTTGATAAGAATCTGTAAGGAAGCAAGCAACTTCATTTGTTTGTTACAACCTAGAGCCAAGATTAGGAAGATTCCTATGTTCTAGCCAAAAAAGTATTTATTAACATTTTTTCAAATCCATCTTAATTGCATGAACAGGTGTGCCTGAGGATGCTTCTTTATTTTGGTACTGGGGATCGAACTTGTGATCTCACACTTGCCAAGCAGGAGCTTATGCCACTGAGCTAAATCCCCAGCCCTAAGGATGCTTCTTTAAAAATGTATATTTATGAGTCACCTTGAAATATTTATACATACTTTTCTTGTTAGTTATCCAAAATGACTTTGCTTTTTTGAGGAAGAAAATCCTCCTGAATCTCTATTATTTCTGCAGTTTCATGATTAAACAGAGGGAATGCTTGGCACTGTAGAGGCCTGGAGGGCTTGGCTACAGCGCTCTGTGCATTTTAATTCATCAGTGCTAGTGCCATTTTGGTTGTTAACTGTTCTGATTATCACTCTTGCTTATACTCATGGGTTTGGATCTTTTCCAGAGAATTTTGCATAGCAAGTAGAAGTTCATCTGAAATGGTTGTCCTGTTGGATTCTTTCAGTGACAATCTGTTTTAATCTTCAGACTTTTTCTTCAATAGATGAGATATTGTGCAGTAATTAGAGAACACGGGGCCATTTTTGATAATACAGTAAAATGAGTAAAATTTACTTTGGAGGGAAATATATTTTCATCTAATACATTTTCTAATAAGAGAATCAAATGATTATATAAAAATATTTTGATTACATTACTCCACAAAAGTCCTGGGTGAGATGAGTGTTCAGATGTTTTATAAAACACTCGAGCTCACATTGTTTCACATTATTTCAAAACTTTATAATTATTTATTGTACCTAGAAATTCAGACTGTAAAATAATGGACTGATCTTAATACAGAGTCCCTGATGGCTATAAGCATCATTTAAGAAAAGCTTAGAAAACTGATTTAGTAAACACACACACACACACACACACACACACACACACAGCTTGTATCCAACTGATGAAGCTTGTAAAAAATAAAGTAATTTTAGTCAAGATTATCAGTGCTTCCTTCTCATGTGACTATCTTTTTCTTGTTAAGAAGCAAATATTTTTCAAAATAAAGAATTTCTTACAGATTTCCACCTAAGGAAAGTTTAATATTACTACTTTTGGTGTTCATTTTTTGTTATTTTGAGACAAGTTCTCACTATGTTGCCCAGGGTAGTCTGAACTTTTGCACTCAAGTGATCCTTCTGCCTCAGCCCCAAGTAGCTGGGACTACAAGGATTCACCACCATGCTCTACTAATGCTACTTTTTGTGTTAGTCAATAGAGTATTTTTAATGTTTCTTTTTCCCTGCAGGTATTCTTGGCGTCATCAACTGAGGGAATTTAAAAGTGAATATAGAGTTGTTGCACTGGATTTGAGAGGCTATGGAGAAACAGATGCTCCCAGTCATCGAGAGAATTATAAATTGGACTGTCTGATTACAGATATAAAGGATATTTTAGACTCTTTAGGTAGGTTTTTTTTTAAACAGTATTAAATTCTTTTTAAGGGACTAACTTCAACAAATTGTGAGTTGATAACTTCCTTTGTTTTCTTTTGTATTAGATGAAAATATATTTTACCAGGGATCGAACTCACAACCTCATGCTTGCAAGGCAGGTGCTTATGCCACTGAGCTAAATCCCCAGCCTTGATGACTTCTTTTCTTGGATGAGTGAATTTTCCATTTACCCAAGCTGTTATCTGGATCCTGTCACCATGGTTTTGGTGACACAGCCCAAAATATATGTCCAGGAAATTTAAAATAATACATATAGAGTATGCAGTCAAGAATGACCTTTAAAAATTTTTTTTAAAAACTAGACCTTCCTTATCTTCCTCCTAAAAGAAGAAAGTGCCATCTGATTAGGAAAAAAATAGACAGTGTATACTATTTATTATTTTTAGAACCAATTATTGAAAATTTGATTCTCACACTCAGAAAATTCATTTCTTCAGAAACCTCACTTAAATATTAATTTTAAAATATTATAAGGTCCAGAAGTAGTTTACATTTTTTTTTTCACTAGTCAGCTGGTACCACAATAACATTGTATAAGAAACCACCACAAACTCAGTGGCATATAACCATAATAATTTCTTTCTGTCTTCATGAATCTTCAGGTCAAATGTAAGCCAGATCTCTCTGGGTCTTTGTCTCAGCCTTTAGGTTTACCTGGGGCTGGCTTCTTATTCTTAAATTGAGAGGAGCCCAAACTGGAAATGATTTGCTAACAGGGGCTAAGCCAGAAGCAACAAGAGGTTGAGCCCAGCAGTACCAGCGGATTTCAGACTTCAGTGAGCAGCAGCTCATTGGCCAAAGCAAGTCATATGGCACTGCCCAAGGTCAAGTCATAAAGACTGATTCTACCAGGAAACCAATGCAAATCACACGGCCAAGTCAAATGTGTAGCACAGTATATTTCTTCTATGGCAGGTAGAAGAGAAAATGAGTTTTTTAAAACAATAATTTAGTGTGCTACACTCTCAGTAACTAAAACTCAACCTACCATATGTTATGTTAAGGGAAACAACACATTGAAAAGCCCTATGAAGCCAAAGGGCTTTTCTGCAGCAGATCAGATCAAATACTTTTAGGAGAGAAAAAAATGGATGGCGTCAGCATACAGTGTCTTTATTGAATTTGATTACAGTAAAATAGACTCAGGTGCTGATTTCACACTGTTGTACTGCATTCAGATTTTGTGATAATTCAGTCAGACTTGGCCTAAATCTGTCATAATGAAATTTTCTAGGCAAATAAATAATATAAACAAAGTGTGAGTGTTAGAATAGTAATGTGAGAAATACTTGAAAGAAGTAAGTAATTTTAAGCACTTTAGGAGTAAGTTACAGATGAATCTTATCTAGTTATACAAGGGAAATCTTTTAGAAATCTTTGTTAGAGAGGGAAAAAAGTTATCATAATCTAGCACAGACAATGTACCTAAAAGTGTACCTTAACTTAGTACAATTGTCTTATGTGTTTTATATATTTTTCACCTATTAGTTTGATTTTTAATCTGTATATATGATAATTAACTTTATTAGGTACTATAAGATAAATAAATGAATCTGATACTGGCAAAATAAAATGGGGTAGAGGAAAGGAGAAAAAAGAATTGAGATGTATTATGGACATGTACCAGTTCCTTATGCTGAATGGAATCATTACATACTGCAAACACATACTAATAAAAGTTTAAAAGATGTAACCTAATTCAAATTATCATAGTGATTACATGAAATGAAAATTAATGATGAGATATAGGATATATATATATATATATATATATATATTGTTGTTGTTTGGCAGTACCAGGGATCGAACTCACGACCTCACGCTTGCAAAGCAGGTGCTTATGCCGCTGAGCTAAATCCCTGGCCTGTATGAGAAATGCATGATTAGGCTGTTTTATCATTGTGTGCTTATTATGTCAATTACTTGATATGGAGTAAAGAAATGTGAAAAACATAAGATGCATGAGGTACTTTAAGCATGACACAAATACTGTTTTACAGTAATTATTTTAATAAATAGAAGTAATACACTCCACTATAGCAATAAAAGTATAGCAAGTAAGTATATAATCTAGTAACTGTCATTTATTATCATTATCAAGTTTTATATACTATAGACAACTGAACATGCTCTACTTTTCTATGACTGGAAGAGCAATAGGTTTGTTTATACTGCATTCCCACAAATGCCTGAGTAATGCATTGTGCTACCCTAGGACAGCTACATCACTAAGAATTTTTCAACTCTATGATAATTTTATGGAACCACCATCATATATGTATGAAAATGGCATCCCACAGTGCACGACTGTGTCTTAAAGATGCCATAATTAAGACTTTCCACTAATTCAGTTTGACACATTTAGTTGTAACATTAGATTTGTGAACTTAGAAAATATATACTTCCTAGAAATAAAAATTTAAAAGTTGAAGCTTAGTGCAGTAACACATACCTACAATCCCAGAACTTGGGAGTGGATCACGAGTTCAAGGTCAGCTTGGGCTATAAAATGAAACGTAAGAGACCCTATGTGAAACAAACAAAAAAACAAGATGGACATAAATGTGGCATTTATAATTTTACTATAGCTAGTAATTTGAATTTTCTCAGCAAATGAATTTTCTCAGTATCTAAAAATGAAGTGTGTTTAAAACCTAATTATGTGCATTCTTTACCCATGGTTTCTAAACTCAGATCTTTAAGAGCAGAACTGCTGGCTATTTCACATTTATTTTTAAATATAGGTTCTTGAAAGAGATTCAGAATCAGTAAGTCTAGAGTGGATCCTGGGCACCTAAATTTTATAAAAAGCTAGCTACATGATTCAGATGTACAGGGTGGTTTTGGAAACATTAACCTCAATTTATCTGTAAAAAGTATATAGGATAAGGTGGTAGAATAGCTTCAGAAATATCACTATTTTTTGTGAAGTAAAGATGTATTGCTCACCTATTTCTTTTCAGTGACATTAACATTTTTCTCAATTTCAGGGTATAGCAAATGTGTTCTGATTGGCCATGACTGGGGGGGCATGATTGCTTGGCTAATTGCCATCTGTTATCCTGAAATGGTGATGAAGCTTATTGTTATTAACTTCCCTCATCCAAATGTATTTACCGGTGAGTTTAAGTTTTCATTAAATCATCTTTGCTATTGGTCACTATTGGCATTGACATTTTGGATTGAAACCAGCAAAATTTGGCTAATATAATCTTTTAACAGTAAAATGACTAGACCATGATAACATATGACAAGTCTCCTGAAGACCCTAAGGAAATTTAGCTTCCTCTTGGCTTGCATAATGTTACTCCTTTTAGGAAAACATTTCACCATTATCTTAGAGAGAAATCAAGGAGAAAATGCAATGACATTACTTTGAAAGTACTGAATTCTGACAACTTAGAAATAAATTTTCTTCTTGTATAACTGCTTTGTGTATTAGAAACACAAACATTTTTTTAAAGCAGCAATTGTCTTTTTTGTAGTGCTGAGGATTGAACCTGTGGCCTCTATAACATGCTAGGCAAGCACTGTACCACTGAGCTACATCACTAGCTCTAAAGCAACCGTTCTTACATTTTTGGTCTCAGGACTTTATACCTTTATATTTTGCATACATAGGTTGCATCTGCAAATAGTCACTGTATAGGAAATTAAAACAAGAAATTTATAAAATGTTTAGGCATTAATTCATTTCTTTAAAAATCCATTACATGTTAACGTAAGTAGCATGTTTTAACTAAAACTACCAGCTACACTTAACAAAGCTTTAATGAAAACAGGCTATTTTATATTTTGCAAATCTCTTTAATTTGGGGCCTAACGCAAGATAACTGGGTTCTCATATTTACTTCTGCATCCAATCTGTTGCAATGCATTGTTTGAAAAAATTTGGCTTCACATAGATTTGTAATTGGAAAAGGGAGGAATATTTTAATAGCCTTTTCAGATAAATATGGATTTTCCTCCAAACTCAAAAATTGTTGGTTTCTTTTTTTTTTTTTTTTTTTGGTACCAGAGATCAAACTCACGACCTCACGCTTGCCAGGCAGGTGCTTAAGCCACTGAGCTAAATCCCCAGCCCAAATTGTTGGTTTCTTAAAGGTTAATAACAATGTAGAATGTGATGTGTAAGTGAATTTTCTATACTCTGTCACATTAAAATCCATTAGTCTGTGCTGGGCATGGTGGCGCATGCCTGTAATCCCAACTCAGGAGGCGGATCGCCATGAGTTCGAGGCCAGCCTGGGCTACGTAAGTGAATTCAAGGCCAGCCTGCACTGCACCTAGTGAGACTAGTCTCAAAAAACCAAAACAACAACAACAACAACAATAAAAGTCCATCGGTCTCACTAGCATTTTGAATAGATATTTTATCCATACATAATTTTGTATAGACGCAAAACTGAATTATGGAGACCTTCAATAGTTCAGAGTTCACTGAATTATGAACTCAGTAGGTTGACATGACACACTTCATTATTTGATATCAAAAAATCACATTTACTGATATCAGGTTAGCCTCATCAGTAAGTCTTAACTATTGCACAGCTGTGAAGCTTGAAGTAGGAGACAGAAATTTGCCAAAATTCCACTCTTCATTTGAAAGCAAGTTTTTATTTAAGCCAGGCATGGTGGCACACATGTGCAGTGCCAGAACTCAGGAGACTGAGGCAGGAGGATCACAGATTAGAGGCCAGTTTTAGTTAATGTGCTCAAGGCTAGCCTAAACCATATAGCAAGATTCTTTTTCAAAAGAAGAAAAGAAAAAACCATTTTATTTATTTTATTAAAGCCAAAAATAATATTGTTTTCCTTGAAGTGAAAGGCTTAGTTTGCACATTTTCAAGAGATTATCTCCTAATACCCATCCAACTGCAGATAATTTGTTAATCTATTATTTCAAATGAAAAATGATATTTTATTTTTAAAATGTAACAAATTCAGCTCATTAACTGAAATAATCACAGGTATGTTTTTCCTGCAACAAAACTGTTTTATGTGTACTTTCTATTTAATCATATCACATACTAAAAATATGTGTGCTCCAAGATCAAGACTTAATAAAATTAATAAGTTTTGCTATTTCATCAAGGAGATTAATAAGTGAAACTGGAACATTAATTAACTAATTCACTACAAGTGTGCAGTGGTGAAGACTATAATGACTGTAGGTATCATTGAGTTATAACCTCTTGAGTTGTCCTAAGGTATCAGTAGCTTTATCCACTATTGCTTTTGTATACTCAGGGCAAATTTCAACACAGCAAAAACAGCAAGTAATGTTGTAGTGTTATGAAAAAGATTCGGCCATCTAGACATCTTCCAAGAATCCTGGGATCCTCAGGCATGCACAGGAACTAGTAGAATCTAGTTTGGTTTGTTTTTGTGATAGAGTCTAGCTAAATTGTCAAGGCTGGCCTTGAACTTGAAATTCTTCTGCCTTCACCTCCTCAGTAGCTGGACAGATATGCACCATCACACTCAGCCCTTGTTAGGTTTTCTGAGATACACGTACTGTTAAAACCCACAACAGTCCTTACAGAAACAAAAAATTCGGAACAACATATTTTGATTTCTTCCCCAAACTAAACAAGTGAGAGCACTGGGCTTGGTGGCACATCCCTATAATCCTAGCACTCAGAAGTCTGAGGCAAGAGGATGGCTGGGAGTTCAAGGCCAACCTAGGCTACAAAATAAGTTCAGGACTAGCCTGAAATGCATAGCAAGACCCTGCCTCAAATGAAAGAAAGGAAGAAAGGAAGAAAAGAAAGAAAGAAATGGACTGTGTAAGTACTGCACATTATATGTGTAAGGGTTGAATTTTAGATACATGTTCAACTGACTTATCTTTGTTGAGTTAGTATTCAAATATTCTGGGATTCATCATTTTTTTCCAATTGAATTAAGCAGTGGAAGTCATGCTACATTGCTGTTCAACTGATTAGCACCCTAGAGTAACTAGTTTTTGATAGTGGTACTATATAGATTAATTATAATTATTGATTTCACCAAGAAGATACTTGGACTATTTCTGTAATTATTTTATCAGTAATACTTTTAAGCCCATCAAATCAGCATGAGGATTCCATGTAACCTTTTTATATTTTTTCTTTCATTGTACTGATATCTTTTAATGCAGGAATAAATAAACTCACTCAAGGAAAACTTTACAAAGGGTCTAGCATAATAGTGGAACTTACTTGAAAATTATATTCCTAAAAATCTTAACTATTTTTATTATAGTCATGATATGAGAAATAAGGAAAAAACAATCTATAGCAAGGAAAATAAAAGTATAATGTACAATATCCAACACTACTTCCCATTTAAGATTTAGGTATCTCCCCAAACCACCTGAGATAAAACCTTTGCCATTCTAATCCTACCAAATCAGGCTTCAGTTTTTCCCTTCTGATTCATCTCATGCCACCTCCTCCTCCTTCACTGCCCTTCAGTCACTCTGGACGTCTTTCTGCTTTTTGCTAATACCAAACCCAACACCTACTCACTGTTCCTGTATCCTCTTCCTATATCTTTGCACAGATGTCTCCCTCTTAACCATTCAACCCCCACATATCACAGCCCCAGAGCAATCTTTTCTGATCACGTCTACTCATAATCTCTCCATGCTGTGCCATCATCACTCTTTATAAGATTACCTTGTTTTGTTTGGTTTATGACACTGTTGCTCTCTAAAGTGATTTTTAAAAAGTATTTGTCACTTACTGTGCAAGCTCTCTGCTCACAGGGACCTTTTATGTCTCATTCATTGCTAAATTCCCTGGCACACAGTAGACATACAAATATTTATTGAATGAATAAATTTTCTATATTCATGAATGAATTTATAGGAAACATTCCAGTATCTTTTGAGGGCAAATGAATAAGATGTTCAGTTTGAATCAATCTGTAAGGAAAAATCTTTTTAAAGAGGGAAAATTCCACTACTATGAATTCCTGAGGAAAGTGTTAGGGTGCTGATAATGACTTTGGAGAAAAAGCAGTTTTGGGGCTTCCTACTCTCTTCTGAGTTGGGACTTCATAAAGTGGAACTTTCTTTTTACTTAAAGTGCTATAAATTTTATAAATACTAATATAATAAAATTAAAAATTATAAATATTGTTCTAAAGAGAAGTATACAGATTGTTTTATGTGCATTTTTTTATGTGATGGTCTTAAAGGTAACATTGTCCTAAAAAATTCTTTCAATAGTAAATAACTTATACCTCTGGAATGGAGTCTAACATACCATTTTAATTTCAGAGTATATTTTACAACACCCTGCCCAGCTATTCAAATCCAGCTATTACTACTTCTTCCAAATACCACAGTTTCCAGAATTTATGTTCTCAATAAATGATTTCAAGGTAAGATAAACATTACAAATGTAAAATGAGATTAAAATGTTAAAACTTAATGAATGGTTTAAGGACTAACCTACTGACTTAGTTGCTGTTATAGTCTCTATTTATATATTTGAATGCCCAGCTGTCCAATTTTTTGTGACAGCCCATACTTTCTGCAGGCATAGTTTTTTTTTTTTTGGAGAACATTTCAGGGAGAGATAAAGGAGTATGAATACTACACAGTAAAAGTTTGACAGCAACAGAAGTGAAATCCCTTGGGAATAAAGGAAATCTCTAGACTAAGCAAACATGCAGGTGTTGGTGTATTGTGTACATTGATAAGCAAGTATATTGGAAGCATATTGAACATTTCTTGTATGTCCAAAATGATGTTAGATATTGAAATATTTTCAAAGACACAATATAATTTTATTGGAAATAATTTTGTATAAATCTCTGACAGTTCAGGATTTTTTTTGAAGCTGAAGGTTGAACCCAACGTATGCTAAGATTGAACCCAACATATGAATTTTAACCTATTCTAAGTGCATGTTGTACCACTGAGCTACCTTCCAGTTATGTTTTAATTTTTTAAATATAGCCCAACTCCACTATCAAACCTAACAAAATGAATGACAGCTTTTAAGTCATTTAATATCTATTCAAATTTTCTTAACAATTTCAATTCTCTTGATACTTTTCATTTGTTTGAGTCAGGAACCAACAAGGTCCATGCGTTATATTTCACTGTTGTGGCTCTTTTTGTTTTAATTAAGAGAGTCTCACTGTGTTGCCCAAACTGGTCTTGAACTTGTGGGCTCAAGTGATTCTTCTGCTTTAGCCATTGAGTAGCTGAGTCTACTACCACATGCCACCGTACCTGGCTATTATGGCTTTTAAAATTCATTACACGTACTTTTCAGATTTTTTTCTTTTCAAATAATATAGCATTTACTTATTGAGATATTGAGTTATTTTTCCTGAAGAAAGATCCACATTTTGGGTTTGACTAATTTATTCATCACAGTGATATTTAACTTTTTCTTCAACCCACAATTTCTCTACTTCATAGGTACTACAGATCTGGAGGCTTGATTGAACAAAGTTTTATGATAACAGTAGATGCTACTATATATGTTCTAATGCATCACCTTGAAGAAAGATATTCCTGGTTTTATGATGCCAGCACTAATCAGTGGGCCCACGAATTATCAGTTTATCCAAAATTTCCTGACTCCCTTTTACCAAATGAGTGTTAGCACACAATGATGATGATAGCCTATGTTTACTGTTTAATGAAAGTGTGCAAAATAATGATTCTTTTACTTCTGTCATCCTTTCTGCCTTTATTAATTGGAATTCTTTTGCAAAAAATTTCTCCACATCTATTTGGTTGTTCTCAAATACAATTTATACAGAAATGGTAGGAAAAAGCTTCATTCTTTCCTATTATTAAAGAACTGTCAGTTAAATGAGTACATATTGGATCCTGACCTAGATCCCGAACCTCCCAAACGAGTGTACGGCAAAGGCTTAAATAAAATGAGACAAGTGGCATGATTTTAGGGCTCCAGGAGAGTCAAAACTCTTAGCTGAGCTCCAGACTCTGAGGGCTAAGACAAAGACTTCTCTAGACTGCCCATATTTATTAGGCCCATCAACAAAAGGAGGGCAAACTGAGGAAAGCTCA
The DNA here is from genome assembly GCA_004027295.1 of Dolichotis patagonum. NCBI lineage: Eukaryota > Metazoa > Chordata > Mammalia > Rodentia > Caviidae > Dolichotis > Dolichotis patagonum. Next base: position 158,500 of record PVJX010000732.1, read on the forward strand.
GGCAATGAGCAGGACCTTGGGAGTCACTTCAAGGACATCTCCAAGTGATGAATCGTGTCATATTAGGAGAACCATCTTATCATGAAGACATGGTAGAAGTGAGACTGTAGGAGTGATTTCTGCAGCTGCAGTCTCTATGGACTTAATTGCTGTTTGAGCCAAGTGTCCTCAGCTGTGGCCTGATCTTGCCCTTTGAGGTATCTCTGGCCTCACAGGCCACTACAGGCCTCAGCCAGGACCAGTGATTCATAGAGGTTCACTTACTATGAATCAGCTCCCATCACCAGGCAAGGGGCCGAGGCCTAGGACAGACTCACAGATAAACATAGACAGCCAATTAGTTAATTTAAATCCTGTTCAGAGCCTCTTCGTAGTGCTCTCCAACAAGTACATACTTGTTACACACTATTATTGGCTTGCAAGTAGAATTTTTTTAAACAGAATTTAATTAAAATATCAGTGCACATTTTAAGAACAAAGATTGTTTCTTTAAACTTTTATTTCATATATTTCTGGGGATATGGCTCAGCAACACAGTGCTTGCCTGGCACATTCAAGGTCATGAGTTCTATTCCTGGTACCAAAATAAATAAAGAAATAAAATCTCATAATCTCATGTAATTATGAAACCACCATGAACTGGATCATGATGTAAAGTGTATTTATTGATAATGTGACCAAAAATGTTTGAACAGCTTTGTGGGGAGAAGATCAGTTGTCAGTAAGCAACAACTGGAATAGTGAGGAAGGCTTTTTGATAGGTGTAGCATGTGAGCTGGACCATATAGAATACCAAAAGACGCTAAGAATACAGGAAGTTGCTCACAAGGGTGCATTATACAAAAGAGGTTGAAAGTGAAGAATATAAAGCAATCAGGTACACAAAAATTCAAAAAAATGTCTTTTTAAACAAGAAATCTTGAACCTAGCTGGAAGCAAAAGTTAAGCTTTGTCACTTACACTGATGCCATCTTCTTTTAAAGCTAAAGATTTAGCTATTGTTGGATAATTGAAAAGTCTATTCATTCTCTTTTCACTGAAATTAGACTTTGAAACATCTCTTTACCAGTCAGAGCACTGGCATTGGAAGAAAAGGATGTCGATTAACAACAGAAGATCTTGAAGCTTATATTTATGTGTTTTCTCAGCCTGGGGCATTAAGTGGTCCAATTAACCATTACCGAAATATTTTCAGGTCAGTATAATTTATTTTTGGTTAAGTAATATATTTCAGTTTGATTCTAAAGAAACAACATTTTAAGATTAAATTTACTGCTTATCCAAGTAGCCAGATACAATACTCTGAATTTTTAGTAGTTGCATAGTCTTTTTATGGAAAATTTCAAACATATGAAAAATTTAAGAGAAAAATATAATACAGTAGATCCTCCACATAGCTGTCATTTGTTTTATCTGTAATTCTGTTCACTTAATCTCTCCCTTTGAATTAGTTTGAATAGATTTATATTTTAATGATTATTGATTTATTTAAGAATATTTCTTGAGCTAGGCATGGTGGTGCACAGTGAGTTCAAAACCAGCCTGAACAACATAACAAAACCCTGTCTCCCCACACCCCCCCCAATTCTATTAAGCACTTTCTATGTTCTAGGCTGTTACGATGCAAGCTACAGTGATAAGCAAAACTTGACAAGATTCTTGGTCTCATAAAAGCTTGTAGTGTGGGAGAGCCACACATTAGCAATTAACCACAGTAATGAATTCATGATTATAAACTAACAGAAAAATGTTGAAAGGAAGAGACGAGAATAATCCCAGCACTCAGGAGGCTGAGGTAGGAGGATCACTGCAAGTTCAAGACCAGCCTGTGTTACAAAATGAGTTCAAGGTCAGCTCAAACTGCATAGCACGACCCTGTCTCAAAATGACGAGACAGAGAGAGAGAGAGAGAGAGAGAGAAGAGAGAGAGAGAGAGAGAGAGAGAGAGAGAGAGAGAGAGAGAAAGATATGAGAACTGAGGATGAGGAAGTGATGTTTGAGCAAGGAAGTAAAGGATTTAAGTATTTGTTGAAATTAAGGGTAAGAAAACTGGAATGGGAAAGAGTGTGGACCAAAGCTGTGTGGGAAGATAGATGTTATGGCTTCCAATAACAGAATTAGAGCCAGTGTGGCTAGAACACCCCAAGTGAGGGTGCGAAGAGCATGGGATAAAGAGAGGTCCCAACGGTAGCTAGCAGCTGACCATGAAGAGCCAAGTGGGTCATATTAAGAATGTACAAGCATGATTATGAAGCCAATAAATGAGAGTTTCAAGAAAAGGAGAGGAAGAGAGAAACTTACCCAGCTCATATTTGGATAAGTTGTGCTCCCTTCAGCAGCACATATACATATTTGGGTAAGTTTACTCAGACCATAGTGTGGACAATGTAACGGAAGAGATTCAGAAGTGGATGTGAAAGAACTACAGTAGTCCAACAGTGGAAGTGAAGAAAGTGGATAGATTTAAGCAATATTTAAGAGATAGGTTGAGTAATTTTATGCTACTTACTGGAATTCTCAGAGCAGAAATTGTATCTAAATATGTCTTAGGCTATTATCACTCCCTGGAATACCTGGCAGAAATTTTTCTTTAGACCACACAATATTCTTTCAAAGTTTTCTTAAGATGAGTTTATGATGCACATTATAACCCACTATTAATGAGAATCAGGATATAATTGCAGCAAAACTCCTATCAATTTCAAATAATAGAAATAGAGACTAGAACATATGCTTAAATTAGTAAATATATAAAAGAATAAAAACATGTGAAAAGAATATGTCATTATTGAGACAGACTAGAAATAGCTTTTATAAAATCTGGAAAAACTTTTAGAAAACAAATGACCGTTGAAGTCAATCAGATAGCAGTTCATACAAGATGAAGAGAATTATTCATTGGAAGTTGTATCTCAAAAAATCAACTAGAAGATAGCTTAGAGAAAAAAATGAAAACTTAAACAGGATGTGTTTGACATGGGGATAGAATTAGAAATTATGTGTAAGAATATATATAAATGCTAAGAATATGTATATATTTACAGTTGTAGGTTTAAATTTTTTTTTTTTTTTTTTTTTGGTGCCGGGGATCAAACTCACGACCTCGTGCTTGCCAAGCAAGCACTTACACCACTGAGCTAAACCCCAGCTTGTTGGTTTAAATTTTAAGCCTATGTATGTATTTACACAAAGACTATATATGTATGTATGTATGTATGTATGTATAGATGTATTAAACTAAGAATTTTTCTGAGAAAATAATAGAAATAGAATATGTTAAATATTTTAAAACCAGTAGAGGGGGATAAGAAATTCAAAGGAAGGTAGAAAAGATAAAAAAGAAGCAAAGAAGAGAAAATAAAAAGCACAAAATAAAATGACAAAACAATTCCATGTGTTGGTGGGTGCAGTCATTGTGAATGCATTAATCTTTCCAGTTAAAAGATTCCAGATTGGGTTTTTAAAAATTCCAGCTTTATGGTATTTATGCAGTTAGAAATAAAGCATAAGAATACAAAATTGTTAAAAAGAAGACAGTAAAAAGTTATATAGCAGGTGCTGGTTTAAATAAAACAATCTCTCAAACTCTCTGTGTCAGTGTGGAATCCAATGAGGGCAGAAGAAATAATGGTAGTTAAAAAAATTTTTTTTTTCATTTTATTTCCTTATAGAGCTAACTTTGAGATACAAAATAGTATGCTGTTACACAGCTATAAGCGGGGAAATCTCATCTTTCTGAAGTTCTTTTACTAACAATTGTTCATTAGAAAGGCTTGCATTCCCAAGAGGAAGCACTAGCATCCTCTTAATTAGCAGAGAGGGAGAGAGGAAAAAGGAGAGAGGAGAGAAGAGAGAGGAGAGAAGAGAGAGGAGAGAGGAGAGAGGAAAGAGAGGGGAGGAAAGAGAGAGGAGAGAGGAAGGCAGAGAGGAGAGAGGAGAGAAGGAAAGAGGAGAGAGGAGGGAGCCCTAGCCTTTGAACAGCAGAACGCCTAAAATTACAAAAACAAAAGACACTGTTAAACTAGATTGTTGGGGCCAGAGATTTAGCTCAGTGGCATAAGTGCCTGCCTGGCAAGTGCAAGGTCATAAATTCGATCCCTGGTACTAAAAAATAAAAATAAAAATAAATAAACTAGATTGTTGTGGATTAAATATAGTTGGGTGAAGGTCACAACAGGCCTGAAAACTCAATTGATGCCCTTGGGGCAGTTCTTCATACCAAATAAGCAAGCCAAGTAGCAAGCCAAGTACATAATTAAAAAAACATGACTGGATGACATATAATAAGACTACAAATGAAACATACTTCATTTTACTCATGCATGAAATTGGCCCTTATTTGCCACCCTGGAGTCTCCCCAGGATCACAGCTTGATCTAAGTACTCTCCAAAATGTGGATTCAAGGGGAAAAAATGGACCGGGAATCAGACTAACTATAGGATCTACATAGTCCATCAAAAGAAAGTAAAAATTGACAAACTTCTAGGAAAATGGCCAAATCTACAAATGCTATAGAAGATTTTAACACACTTCTCATGGGATTTGATGAACCAAGCAGAAAAGTAATCTATTGTTATAAGACATTTGTGCCATCCTGTTAACATCTTTGATCTTATAAGCAATTCTCTGAAAAATATTTACAAATTCTGGTTACAAATACTGGACTATAAAACAACTCTTAACCTAATACCATATAGATTGTGTTCTCTGAACACAATGCAGTTAGAAATTAACAACAAAATTTTAGAAAACTCCGTAGGTTTAGAAATTTTAGGAAACATTAATGTGTGTCTAGAGCAAAGAAGCAACTTTGCTCTCACATGAATCAAAACAGATGGCCTCTGTGACCCCCAGCAAACAAATAATTCTGCAGGAGACACCAGCTAGGTGTCTTGTCATTCAGTTCTAACAGTATCTACTTGGAGATGGCATCATATCACACAGGTTAAGAGCTTAATCCTCACAGTTGACCCCACTTTAAAGCCAGTCACAATTCTGAGGCTTTGGAACTTCTGACCAACTAGAAAAATTGAGGTTCCCATAAAGCCCTCCTGAGGTTGTAATGTGTAAAATATATAATTTGTGTATATTTATTGTTTTGTTTTTATAATATAGTTCCATTAATATATAGTTCAAATAATATATAAAATAGTTCATTAGCACTTCTTTAAGGAGACTTTATAGACATTTTTCCCCTAATCATGCTCTACCCCATGAAATATTATCTGTTTTTATATTATATGTATTCTCATGCTTTATAAAAAGTAAGATTTCCACTACCCCAAACCAATTTTTACCCCTTTGGAGGCCATATTGCCCCCTTTGAATGTATAGAGTGCATAGTATAATAAAGCATTGTGGAAAATTGTATTTTAACTTTTACAATGAATTTCAAAACTCATGTGTTTTATTTTATAGCTGCCTGCCTCTCAAGCATCACATGGTAACCACTCCAACATTACTACTGTGGGGAGAAAAAGATGCATTCATGGAGGTTGAGATGGCTGAAGTCACAAAGATATATGTTAAGAACTATTTCAGATTGACTATTTTGTCAGAAGCCAGCCATTGGCTTCAGCAAGACCAGCCTGACATAGTGAACAAATTGATATGGACATTTCTAAAAGAAGAAACAAGAAAAAAAGACTGAATTTTCTTTATCTTCCACATGGGGTATGTACTGAAATCTCTAATTTTATTCATCTTATGTTTTGTTAGGGGAAAAAATCTGTTTTAATATACTTTATTATAAATAAATATTCTGAAAATGGTATTGAAAACATGTGAATGTGTGAACATGTGATATGTTGATTTTCATCTGTAGTATTTTGAACAGGAAAGTATCTGCCTTAAAATATATGGGCCAGGATACAGCTCAGCAGCACAGTGCCTGCCTGGCAAGCTTGAGGCCATGAGTTCAGTTCCTGGTATATAAATAAATAAATAAATAAATAAACTTGTATGAAAAGGAAGTTGGAGAACATGCCTCAGTTTTGGTTTCTTGTTTTCTTTACCTTGACATAAGGTGCCTTCTACAAATAAAGATTAAAGATTATGCCATATTGAAAGACAAACCTGCTAAATTTTATTTAAAAGTTTTTACTGTTTTTAATCATTAAAAATTCAGTTATCAAATCACACACAAATGTGTGTATAAATATATATATATGAAAATATAACTAGATGACTGTGCGTACTGAAAATGGGCTCTAAGTACTATTTATACTGGGAAACTTAAACTGCTTTTTTTAAACTGATATCTTGCCATGTCAATTTAAGAGACATGAGATTCATATATGTATGTATGCGTGCATCCAGGTGTGTATTTATGAGTATATACTTGTTAAACATTGCAGAGTAGGGATGCATGTCCACTAAGTTACTTGTCTGAACTCTCCAGCTTAATTGGTGAATTAAGAAAATAAAATGTCTTTTTGCTCCATTTAATATAACAAGAATTGAATACTGTACTTTCTGTCTGCACTAGAATCTAAGCGCCACAAGACAAAAATTTTGTTTTATTTTGTTTACTAATATACATCCAGAGTCTAGAATAAGAGCCTGGTACACTTTAAGCAATCAAATATTTGCTTAATGAATAAATACAGTAGTCCCCATTATCCACAGAAGATACATTCTAAGATGGTGAGGACAACATGGAACATTGTACACCTTTTCCATCCTGACTAACCACTTAACCTGTACTGTGCCTCTTTCTTTTTGTTTCCAGTGTGATAGCAAAACTATCATGAATTTCTTTTTCCTTCTTTCCAATTTCATAGATAGATTTTTTTTCTTACTGTGGATCTTAGCAACTTTAGCATATGATTTTTTAAATTGAGAACTTTCACCTTTTCACTTAAAGGAAGCACTTTACAGCTTTGGCATATCTGAATTTCCAGCATCACTACTTTTGCACTTTGGGCCCATATTTAAGTAAAATAAAGTTTTTACTGGAAGACAAGCACTTCAGTACCAGGAAAATCTGATAATGGACATACCTAAGTGACTGGTGGGTACCACCCAACTGGTGGGCAGCAGGTAGTTTATTCAGCATAGGTATGCTGGACAATAGGCTGATTCACATCCTGAGTGGGATGAAGCTGAAGAGTGTGAGATTTTATTACATACTCAGATTAGTACACAATTTAAAATTTATGAGTTGTTTTGATTTTTTTTTTCCAGACAGAGTCTTGTTATAAAGTCCCAGTTATTCTGGAACTCACTCTAACCTAGGTTTCCCTTGTGCTCAGGATCCTCCTGTGTCACCCTCCTAAGTGCTAGGATTATAGGTTTACACCAGCATGATTGGCCCTGCATTGTTGATTTCTGAAATTTTCCATTTAATATTTTCAAACTGTGGCTGACCACAAGTAATTGAAACCATGAATGAAGAACTACTATAATACTGTATATCTGATATACTGCTGTGTGTAGGAGAGGAATATAAAAGATGCTGTGTGTAGCGGGGAATATAAAAGAAAGAGGGTACATGGAGCTTTTCCTTTAAAGTATAGAGATCCCTTTCCCATCTTCATTGAGGTCGAGGAAATTTATATATTTAGTCTCATGGAAAAGTTATTCAAATTCTAGTGAGTTAATTCCAATCAATGACTTCCAGTGCAACCCATGGCAAGAATAAAGACACTATATATTTGTAATTATGGGAGGCCAGGGGGTCCTAAGTCTGGCCAGGACGAAGGTTCATCAGAACAAAGATCTCATCTAGGGCCTAACTTGGATTTTATTAATTTGTGAAGGGAATGGCATAAGGATGAGTGACTGTGAGAATTTCAGGAAATGTGTTTACTGTGAGCTGGGCTATGCAGGAGGCCTGAAAACACCTCTGCAATACACAGTGAGAAGGGTATGTAGAAAGACCAATCTGCATAACACAACTGAGGTAACATTTAATGTTTAGTGGGTGGGCACAGCTCTGATGTGCCAACTTTTCTGCCCTCAGAAGTCATAGCCTCAGTTTATCTGGAGGCTGAAATCCAGTTAACAGCTCTGGAGTGGTGGCTCTATATCCCACCCAGCTCCATCATGTTTTGATGGGAATCACAGGGAAACAGTGATTGTCACCTAGCTTCAAAGATTATGCACCAGCACCTCAGCTCGCCCTATTTACATTTCATAGAGCCAATGGAAGGCAAAAGGAACTGGCTTAGCCAGCTCTGTACATATCAGTAAATGGAGATAAGGCCAGGTTTAGACCAAATGGAGATAATTGCTCTTTGTTCAAGGAGAGTTGTCCAGGTGGCTCTCCACAAAAAGGACACACAGAATGCAGTTAAACAAAGATTCAACCCTAAGAATGAACATTACAAGTAAGAGTGAGAAGAGCTGCAAAATAGAGAATAATACCAACTACAGAACTGTTCCTCATTCCCTTGAGTTCTCCTTTGGTGAAGAAGACAACTAATAACACTGACAAATCATAGCACTTAGAGATTACACTGTGCTCTCAAATTAGTCCTACATTGGTGAAGAGAATGTGTCCCTCACTAAGCATAATTCTCAAAGTGACAGAAGAAAGTGGAATGTCTCTAAGAGTTCTCATTATACCATAGCAACTTGTATTCACAATAAAAACTCTATTCTTTACATACATTATACTGGTGTCTCATAACAACACTACCAGGTAGGGTGTAACACAGATTTATAGATGTGGAAATGAGGTTTAATGAGTAACTTTGCCAATTCCCATAGTGTGTTAGATCAAGCCTAAGATTCATATGCCTATAAAGCCTATGATCTTGCACTTACATCACATTTCATTTACCAGCTTTGTATTTACACCACTCTTTCTGTGGTAGTGGTAATATGGTATTCCTCAATAGATAGACTAGATGGGAACATGTTTCAGAGATCAACAATATGATTTTAATTATGGGGGAAAGGAGTTCAAATTAGTGATTAGCAAACATAAGAATCCTCCATATGACATCAGAATTGCAAATGCTACCAGGTATAGAAGAAAGCCTGGTCCACACCAACTTTGATTTATTATGTTCCCCTCTTTATCACTTTTGAAAAGCACCCCACACCAAAAATGACTTGTTAGTTTTGAAGAGCAACAACCACCCCAAAAATGACTTGTTAGTTTTGTGCATGTTGACACAATAAAGAAGTAATTCTGATTTATTTTAATGAAAACCTATTAAATTAATTTTGAGGTTTGTTATTATTGTCATGTCATTTTGGAATGATGATTCATGTGGACCAATTTTAAGACTATGAACCAAAGCCAGACATGGTGGTGCAGACCAGTAATCTCATCACTCTGGGAAACTGAGGCAGAAGGATCACAAATTGCAGCCCAGCCTGGGCAATTTATCGGGATCTTGACTCAAAATAAAAAATGAAAAATGGTGGCTGAGGATGTAGCTCAGTACAAAGACTTTGAGTTCAATTCTCAGTAACACATGCACATGCATACACAATCAAATGTGTCATGGCCAATTCTGGCCTGTTTTATTTTAAGATAGGGTTTCCCTGAGTTGCCCAGACTGACCTTGAATTTGCGATTCTCTTCCTGTGTAGCTTCTGAGTAGCTGGGATTACAGAAGTGCACCTAGGTCAGTTTTGACCTATTAAAATGACTGTACTCTAATTTTCAGTGTATGTGGAAAAGTGCTTGTCATGCAAAGGCTCAAGTGTGCCATCAGTTAAACAGTATAAAGAAAGCTGTTTCCATAGAAATCAATTTAGAGTAAAAGTAAATTAATTTGACAAACTATCTGCCAAAGCACCTCACAGTAAATAAATTGTAAGTGGTAATGGCACTTAAATTAAAAAATTATAATTAGTATTTATTCATTCAAATTAATATAGCTGTAGTAGGTACACATCTGTAATATAAATATCAGAATTTGCTATGTGAAAATAATTTATTAGCCATATATAGCAAAAGCAAGATGTTTGCAGAAAAGAAAAAAATGATTTTCTGTTGATCTGATTATAAGTACCTTGTTATATTTACCATCTTTGATTTTTCTAATTTCAAAGGTCATACATCATTTCCTATTTATTAACACACAGTCCCTTCTCTAAGACTTCTAACTATATGCAAACAGAAAGATTACTTGAATATGAGGAAGGGGTGCATGCTAGAGACCACCACCAGAGCCAAGCTATCCACATTCTGAGTTTACTGAGAAGTCAGCATGAGGGCTGAGCTGTCTGTGGACACCGAGACCGAGCAGTGGGAGACCGCGGTTGCGCAGGAGAGGAGCCAGTCCCTCTTCCCCCCAGCCGTGGCCAACCCGTTCCTGCAGCAGATGCACATCAGTGCATGGCGCTGGGCCTGCACCATCCTCCTCGGGACTGTGCTGGTGCCCGTGCGGGTGACCTGCCTCGCCTTCCTCTTCATCCTCTTCTGGCCTATAGTCTTGCTTTCCACCTTTGGTCTTCCTACTCAACAGGTCGAACCTACCAAAAATTGGAGAAAAAATCTGACGAAACCAGTACTTAAATTTTTGTTTCAGGTGGCGATCTTTTTTGCTGGGTTCATGGTTAAAGTAAAAGGGAAAAAAGCAACTCGAGATGAGGCCCATATCTTCGTCGTAGCACCACACTCGACTTTCTTTGATGCAATCGCCTGTGTTGTGGCGGGGTTACCCTCAGTGGTCTCTTCAAGTCAAAACGCGCAGATCCCAATAGGTGGGAAACTCCTCCTGTTAACAGAGCCAATACTTGTGACCCGAGAAGACCCTGTTTCAAGAAAGAATACCAGGAATGAAATCTTGAAGCGAGTGACATCTGAAAGGAAGTGGCGGCAGATTTTTATTTTTCCAGAAGGTGTGTGCACCAATCGCTCCTGTCTGATCACTTTTAAGCTAGGAGCCTTCTGTCCAGGTATCCCTGTGCAGCCAGTACTGCTCAGATATCCAAACACCCTGGACACAGTGACTTGGACCTGGCAGGGGTTTACAGGCTTCCAGGCCTGCATGTTGACTCTGAGTCAACCTTTCACCAGGGTAGAAGTTGAGTTTATGCCTGTTTATATCCCAAATGATGAAGAAAAAAAAGACCCTCTCCTTTTTGCCAATGCAGTCCGAATTACCATGGCAAATGCTTTGGGGGTGCCTGTGACAGACCACACTTACGAAGATTGCAGACTGATGATTTCTGCAGGTAACCTTCAACTCCCCATGGAAGCTGGTTTGGTAGAATTTACAAAAATTAGCCATAAATTAAAATTAGATTGGGATAATGTTCATAAGCATTTGGATGAATATGCTCAAATTGCAGTTGCCGCAAAAGGAGGGGAGATAGGAATTGAAGAATTTTCAAGTTATTTAAAACTTCCAGTTTCAGAGCCCTTGAGACAACTTTTTGCTCTCTTTGACAGGAATAATGATGGCATCATAGACTTCAGAGAGTATGTGATAGGTCTGACTGTCCTGTGCAATCCTGCCAACACTGAAAAGATTCTGCAAATGTCATTTAAACTTTTTGATCTCGATGAAGATGGTTTCATAACAAAACAGGAATTCACTGCTGTACTTCGGGCAGCTTTTGGAGTGCCAGATCTTGATGTTGCCAGACTCTTTCAGGAAATAGCTGGAAAGAACTCAACGCACATTTCATACAACACCTTCAGGAAATTTGCCCAGGTGCATCCAATGTATGCCAGGTTATTTACTTCATATCTAGACCTCCAGGCAGCCTATATATATTCACTGCCACAAGACATACAGTCTTAATCACTATGTTGAAATGTTGAAGTCACCCCTGAACATGGTGAAAGTATCTTCTATGTAGAAATTCTGACTGAAATAAAAATTTCCCTTTGAGGAAAAATTTGATTGTTTTAACTCTAAATAGTACGGACATTTACTCATGATATTTAAAATGTACTTGAGGGACGTTTCAATTTGATTTTTAGACTACCTCTTTTTCGTCTTTCTTGAGAGAATATTTGACAGGCACAGTGGCATGTGCCGGTATCACAGCTGAGGAGTAGACTAAGGCAAGGCAGGGTTGCTTCGCAACAAAGCAAGACCTGGACTCACAAAAACCTAGGGAAGTGACTGGGCATATAGCTCAGTAGCAGAGCATGTGCCTAGCATGTATCAGGTCCTGGGTTTGATGCCGAGTGCTTAAAAAAAAAAAAGGTTTGTTTCAATGACAAATTATCTACTCATAAACTTCAATTTCCCTGCAGGGTTCTAGTTAGTGTTTATTTATTTAAAAAAAATAAAAACACTTACTAGTGCTAAAGAATAGCCAGAGAAACATAGCCCATTAGCTCCTCTCACTTTTATAGAAATAGTATTTACTGGGAGTAAATAATTAAACTAACTTTTACAGCAAAAGAGCTGCTAGATAAAGACCTCTTTGCTCTTTCACAAAATAACCCTTTTCTTAGTTTACAGGGGAAAATGATAAACATCAAGCCAATATGGTATTAGAAATACATTGAAATATTTAGAATGAGCAAGAAATCACAACAGACTATAATTTCTGGAAAGCTGGCTAATATCATAAACATGTTATAAATATAAGGGTTATGACAAATTCTATTTTGCATGGGCCTCAAAACAAAATTTTATGTTAATAATTGTATATTCTACAATTCTGAGGCTTTTGTTCTGATGAGGTAATTGTGATAACTGAAGCTTCTACTTACTTACCTATATACAAGTATTTCTTATATACTTCTAGTTTCTGCTGCTATAAGATATCTTTACATGGTGATGTGACCTTGAGCGTACACTATCATATCACCAGGCAGAATGAACCAAAAAAGTACTGTAATCCTGGAAACCATACCTGTACCAGGACAGGGCACGAGAATCTTTCTAGACATGAAAGTGACTATGAATCAATAAACATTCCTCACTATCCAGAGCTACCATATCCCCAAATTAGTTTATTGTAGCTAAGTCTTAAAAATTCATGCAGTCACTCAATACTCCAAGAACAAAGCAACAATTGGCCAAGGGGAAAGAGGCAAATAATGTTGACTGGTAAGGAAATCTCTTATTTTTGCAAGCTTTACAAAAACATACCTAAGTAAACACATTTCTAGTAACCATACTAAAGCCTTGCAGGGGTTGTGGAAATGGAACTCCTAAAGTTTAAACTTTATTAGTCTCTTAGTATTTTGAGAGAGAAGAAAGGAAGAAAAAGATGAATAGGTAAACAGTAAGATGAGGAAAGTGAGGAAAAGGAAATAAAAATATTAAATTTTGTTTTGAGATAAATTTCCATACAGTTCTACATGGAACTTGCATGGAAAAGGAGGTCAATAAGTGATAATCTCATAATACCCATTCAAGTCAATATTGTCATGAAAATAAATTCATATATATGTAATTCAAACTTGATGATTTTTTAATATACTAGAAATGATTCATTTAAACCAAGTTTCACTTAAAACTAATTACCAAAGTACAATATATCTTTATTTAAATAATGTTGCTATTACTTAAACTTTTGCAGAACTCTTTTGAAATGATTTCTTGTGAACTGTCTTAGTTACTTTCTAGTCTCTGGGACACAATGCCCATCACCCAATCTTTAAGGAAGAGAGATTTATTTTGGCTCCCGTTTTCAGTCACTACCTATAGGGCTTCAACTGTGACCAGGAGAAAGCAGAGTTTCCTCGTTCCAGTCTGGCTTACAAGGCAAGATAAAGACAGCCTCAGACATGTTCTAGACTCAATTTATAATCTGTGGGCTCTAATAGACCATGGATTTAATCTCCTGAAACCACGAGCCAATCTAAAATTTTCTTCCTTTATATTGTGGGTGTCAGGTATTATGTCACAAAGATGGGAAAGCTGACTAACAAAATTCCTTCTGTATATCTGAAACATTTTCAATCAAAACATTTTTTTAAAGGAAAAATAAAATAAGCCAAGCATAGCACATGTCTTTGAGAGAATAAGATAGGAGAACTACAAATTTGAGTCCTGCCTGGGCAATTTAGCAAGATCATCTTAAAATAAAAATACAAAAGGCTGGGAATATGGTTTGATGTGAAGGATCTGCAGTCAGTCCCCAGTAAAAAACAAACAACAACAAAACCAAAAACCAAAAAACAAAAGTACTTTCATTTTGAGATATGTCAAAAAATTTGGAAATAAGAAATATAATCAATTTGCTTTCAAGATTTGGATTTCTTGAAAAAAGTTTCCTGCTTTCGAAAGCAATTTTATCTGAATTTATTTTTCACACAATAAAAATCACAGTTTGGTTAATAACCCCAAAGAAAATTATGGATTTAGTCTACGTTTCTCTCCAGAACTTCCATTGCTAGTTTCTTAGGACTCTTCCTCCTGATCAAAGAGTTTTTCAATAAATAAATTCATGTTAAATCATAAATGACTGCAAAATACACTGATTAAAATAGAAATAATGCTTTCAGAAAAAAAAAAAACCTCTAACAGTAGAAAGTGAAGCAACACTGGCAGGATTTGGTGGTGGTAACCTTGGGCCTTAAACATTGTAAGCACTACCACTGAGGTACACTCCCAGCTCCTGTGTTTTGCATTTTAAAGAGTTATTTTTTAATCATTTCACACAGCTGTCTAAGCTATGTCAGATAGTTTTTAACAAGTTAAATTATATGACCAAAAATCATCCCATCACCCATTCCCAAACTAGAGAATAGTGTACTTTTCACTTCATTGGTTGCTCAAGAGGTGTAGGTAAAAATCCAGCAAGATTTTGAAGGGATACAGCCTGGTGCTACAATGCCTGGTTTAGTATATTGCAAATATTTAAGATGTACAGCATAATGTATGATATACACAGTGAAATAATCACTTTATTTAGGGCAATTAAAATATCCAATATCCATCTGTTTTGGTAACTTTCCTATTGCAGAGACACAATATCAGGCATCAACAATTTAAAGAAGGAGAGGTTTATTTTGGCTCACAGTTGTAGTTCACGGTTGGCTGATTCCAAGGCAGAATCATGGAATAGTCTGACAGAGGAAATCTACTCACCTCAAGGCAACTGGAAAGCAGAAGAGACAGACTGGGCAGCAACCTGGGAGACAGATACAGTATAGGCTTCCAGGTTACACCCCCAGCCATCTGCCTCTTCTGATCTGACCTTACCTCCCAAAAGCACATTTAGCTATGGATTCATAAGGGGATTAATGCACTGATGAGTGTAGTGCCTCCATGATTCAACCACCTTCCAGACACATGAAGTTTCTAGGAGACATCTCAGATCTAAACTATGACACTATCATTCATTCCACATAGTTCTCTTTCTTTTATTTTTCATTAATACACGTTTGTAATACATAACACATTCATTATGGGGAGTTGCTACATATATATATATATCAGTTTTCTTTTTTATGGGGCAGGAGCACTTAAAATTTACTCTTTTGGAAAATTTTTATTACATAGTCCAATATTATTAATTACAGTCCTTATACATTTGACCTCTAAATTTACACCAATCTACATAAATGTAACTTTGTATCATTTGACCCACTTCTCCCCACTCTTACCCTAGGCTACCATTCTACATTCTACATATTGGACTTCATCTATCCATAGACACTTTGGTTGTTTCCAAATTTGGGCTATTGTGAATGCTGCTGCAATGGACATTGGAAGGCAGTTGTCTTTATGAGGGGCTGACTTCATTTCCTTTCGGTATACATGTGGAAGAGAGATTGGTGGATCGTATGTAAGACCTATTATAAACCTTTTGAAGAACCTCCATACTATTTCCCATAATGCTTGCAACAGTTTACATTGTCACAGAGTTACGTAAGTGTACTAAATCTGTCAGTGAAAACTTATAGATAAGCCTGGGTTTAATGCTAGGCAGCCACTTTCTGGTTGTGTGACCTTAGCCAAATTATCTACTCTCTCCATGCTTCAGCTTCTTCATTTGTAAATCAGGGCATGGGGCAGTAAGTCCCACAGCTCTTGTAGGGTTTAATACAAAACAGAGCAGGAAGAACAGTTAAATAATAAGTATCCATTATGTTTGGTCTGCAAATACACTACTTGAAAGCAGCATTTGGAGAAATACCACTTGCCCAATTTTATGTCTTTTTATTTTCTACACAGTTATCATTGTCTTGTGCAGAGCTTATAAATAAAGTGAACTACTGAGTTTTCTTTTTTTCGGAGGAAGTTGTCAAATACTGAACCGAAAGACTGAAATGATATTCATTCCAGGCACTTTATTGCGGGCAAAATATTTAAGTATTTTGTAGTTCCTCCACCCCCTTTCCAGGTTCAAGGGAAGACTATGTGCTTCCCACTCTCCTTAATTCCTTCTATTTTCCGGACATACATTTTAGAGCTTTATGTCTAGGGCACTGTAACATACTTTGGCTCTTCTCAGCTCAAACTCAAGAGCAGTTACATGTCAGTCCTTCGATAAGAAGGTGGGGTCTTTGTATTGGACTCGGGATTATTTAGACTCTGGCAGCGCTTATTAAGAGTTTTTTCTCCACTTCCAGTCTTTCTTGCCCCATCTATTTATTAAAGACGCAGGTGAGGGCGCGGCTCGCCGCTGGAAATCTTGGGAAGCAGTCTTTCATGGAAAAACAACGCAGTTATGCTCGGAAGACACAGCATACAAACGTTGACCGTACTGATTTGAACTCAGTCTTTAATGAGAGTTTTAAAAATGAACGGTTAACACCAACCGGAAAGGAAAGGAGACTAGGGCAGGGCTCGGCCAACCCCGCAAGCCTGTAGCTGCCGGAGCAGCAGGCACGGGCAGCCCCAGGCAGACGTAAACAGCGAGTGCGCCTGCGCACATCCTCCTGGGTCACGTGCTTGCGTTGTCTGGGGCCTAGAGATTACCCCGAGGGTTGTCGGGCTGCTGCACACGGAGCAGGGGCGTCTCCCTTTTCCCTCTGAGGGCAAATTTGGATAAGAGCCCAGCATTCAGTCGGAAATACCCTCTTCTTCCTCCTAGGCCGGATAAGTGTGGCCAACCGCTGTCCCTGCCGTGCTCCGCGGTACCTTAGTGGGATATGGCCCGCCATGGGGAGGGCAGCGCGGCCCCCTTGGTACTTCTGGGGTCCCCTGGAGTTTGCAGTAAGGGGTTACAGAGGAAGGGTCCCTGTGAGCGGCGCCGGTTGAAGGCGATGGTCTCGGAGCAGCTCAGCCAGGACCTGCTCAGGTAGGAGGAGGCTGGAACTCTGGCTGCTTCAGTTCCCCAAGCGCCTCCCCCGCGCGCCCCGCAGCCGTGGCTTCCTCCTCGGTCTTCCCGATCCCTCCCCACCTCGTTCCTTTTGCCTCAAGCAATTCCGGGACATTCGCCGCCTCCCTTCTCCAAACGCAGCGCAAAGTAACCAGTCTCGAGCGTTTTGGACACCTTGTACTACAGTCAAAGGAAAAACAAAAATTAAAATCGTAGTCATTGTGCGGCACCAGATGATGGTAAAATATCCTAACAGGCGGGCTCTGTTATTTTAAAAACAAATCGCCAATGTCAGGGGTAGATCTAGGTCCTGAAAAGTACACTTTGGGGTGTGTGTGTGTTTTTTATTTTAAGAAAAATAAAATTTGGAAGGTGAGCGTTGGAGGGAGGACAGTGGAAACAAATTAGTGGTCCTTGGAGCTCTGTTTTTCTGAGTTCTCTTCAAACAGTTTACTAGAAATGGCCATAGAAAAATGCTTCCTCATTGCAACTTGGTTTCTCCTCTCCAACTAGAATACTGTATAGCTGCCAACAGCTCCCAGCTCCTGCAAGCACCAAGTAAATGGAATCAAAACATTAATGATCTTTAGTGTACATCAGAATCACCACCTGCAGGGCTTGTTAAAACACCAATTTACTGGGTCCCAGCCCATGCATCTGATTTACTTGGTTTCAGATGGGGCCAGAGATTTTGCATTTCTGCAGTAACAAGGTCCCAGGTGACCTGATGCCGATGCTGTTGGCCAGGAACACGCTTCGAAGACCATTGGACTAGAGCAAACTTTATTAATAATAATCTTTTTATTATTTTTGCAGCATTCTACATTTGAAAATGGATTTTGGCCAGAAACTCACACTTAAGGCTCCCATAACTATAAATGGAATTTGATCAAAGTAAAGCGATTTCCTTTTAATTTCGTTTATCTATTAGGGATGGTACTGTTTCCACAGTTGAGGACTGGTGTAAAAGGTGGGAAAAAATAAGATTGAAGTCTCTGTGTCCTTAGGGTGCCCCACTCTTTGGTGATTATTCTTCTGGCTATTTTGGAAATCTTATAAAGGATCAGTGAATTTAAGGAAGTAACTTGTCTATATAAAGAAAAGAAGCCTGAAAATATAGCTGGTAAACAGTTTATCACTCTAGTAGCAATTGAGGATAGGGCCCTAAACTTCCAATTTGCTCTTATAAGCAAGGAAAAATAAGTGTAACAGGATTTTTTTAAGACCAAAAAACTTAAATGTGCTCACCCAGCCACCAGAAATGCTGTGCTAAATTAACCTTCAAGCACAGGAGTATCATTAATTTATTCTACAAATATTAACGGACTATTATCTAGTGCTATAATAGGTTCTGAGAAATCAAAGATTAATAAGGCATTGCTTTAGTGTTCGTGTGTTACACTTAAGTGAGAGAGATAATGACCAAACAAAAGTGATGAAGGGGTACAGTTTGAGCTGGGGAAGACTTTATAACATTTAGATAAACTCATGGATACTAAGAATTAGTTAAAAATTGGAAAGGGAGAGGTAGAGTGAAAAGAAGGGACACCTCCCCACACCCCATGTGCTGGATAGAGATTGAACCCAGGGTCTCACACATGCTAGTCAAGTGCTTGCTTTTTCAGTGAACAACATTCCCTGCCCAAGTGCGGCTTATACATAGGGACAGAGATTTGAAAGAACTTCATATTTTGGGAAAGCAAGTTGTGTTATATTTTAGAGTACCTGAGGTCATGAGATATGTGGAAAAGTGAGAAAAGACAGGAAATTGCCTTGGCAGTTAAAAAGCCAAATCTGACATAAAGCTGGAAAGTTGCTTGGGATAAGACAATAATTGTGTAAGTTCTTACTGACAAATGGACAGGGCAGTTTCTTTTTAAAGCTAATATATACTACTGTCCCATATACTAGTTATTGGGCTAATATGTAATGTTTTATTTCTCTCATGAATCCTGTGAGCCCCAGTCTTGTTATTCTTAAACAGCTGAGATTAGAGGAGCATAGGGTGAGCAGGAGATAGTAAGTGATGGAATCAGAGTAAGACAGCAGTCTGACGCCAAAGTCATTAAAATGATTTCCCCAAGATCATAGGTCAGAATATGAGACAGAATATAAATCTAAGCAGTCTGCCTTCTCTACCTGGAAATATGTATGTAGTTGAAGAAGGCAGTTACTAGCAGATACAAATTAAAGGGTGATGGCATTCCCAGTACCTAGTGGTCCAAATCCAAGGTTATTCCTTTTCCTTCTCATCACTGACTTTTGCCGGTTTTATTACCTAAATGTATTTTAATTCTGTCCTTATTTTCCTCTAATTCCTCCTCTACACAACTGACAGGTAATGTTTTGTTTTGTTTTTCAGTGGTTCTAAGGATGGATACCAGGGCATTGTGTATGCTAGGCATGTGCCTCCTACCCCACCTCAAAGTTTGAGGCATGGTTAACTGTTCAGTTGCCTATAGTGGACTTGAACTTGTGGTCAAATTTCAGCCTCTTAGAGTGATGGGGTTACAGGCATGCACCACTATGCCTGGCTCAATTTGAGTTTTCAATGAAAATTTTGAGTTTTTTTTTTTTTTTTTTTTGTACCGGGGATCGAACTCACAACCTCGTGCTTGCCAGGCAGGCGCTTAAGCCACTGAGCTAAATCCCCGGCCCTAAATTTTGAGATTTTGAAAGTGTTTGTGTTCTGAACTAGTTTTTTGTTTTTGTTTTTGTTTTTAAAATGGGGATCAAACTCACGAGCTTGCACTTACCAGGCAAACACTTGAGCCACTGAGCTAAATCCCTGGCTCCATGTTTGTGTTCTGCAGCATTTGTTTATTTAGGGTAGGGTCATTAAAGAAGTAGATCTTGAACTTTTGCCATGTGCTGAACGTATAGTTTTTTTTCCCTTGGACAGTTCATTGTCTAATAGGGAGACATGCACATAAAAATAATAATGATGCAATGACAGAAGTGCTATAACAGAAACATGTACTGGGTGTAATGGGATTAGAGAAACAGCCATTTACTTGGTCTTGAGAGAGTGTCAGTATCATTGGCAACTTTCCAAGCTTTTACCATAATGGATATCTTTACTCATTACTTGTTCATCCTGTAGTGTACTAGCATGATTACCAATTATATCCTGCAATACAGAAGTCCTCTGAGAATACATACCATGATGATGAAATTGCTACAGTGATACAAAGTATTATTTAGCATTTAGACAGTAAGAATAGTTACTGCATATAGATGAAAGATTATATTTGAAGGTTTCTATTATAGTGTTGATTTCTGTTTTTCCATCATTTTAAGTATACATGAAATCAGCGGGCTTTACTGTAACAACTTCTGCATAGTAAAAGGACTTAAATGGGTTTACATCCTGAGTCCATCATTTTAATAATAGATTAGAGCATGATTAATTCTATGTGGGAGAATGGAAAAGGGTTTAAATGTCACATTCTTGACATTCAAGTTTGCATTTCAGACTTGGTAATTAATAGTGAGAACAAAGTGTACCAGTTTCAAATCTGAATTGTCTATTGTTGTGGTTTGTTGATGTTATTGACTATTTTTTACTTCAATTTTAGCAAAATTTTCAAAAAATTGTTTCTTCGTAATAGTTAGCAACCATGTTTGTTTTGTGTTTGGTATACCAAAAAAAAAAAAAAAATCAAAAGAAGATACATTTTAATACGCAACCAACATAAATAGCAGAAAATAAATTATACTACTGGAAAGAATTAATAAGAAAATATATATTTTGAGGGCCCAGGATTTAGCTCAGTGGCATAAACGCCCACCTTGTAAGCGCACGGTCGTGAGTTCAATCCTTGGTACCAAAAAAAAAAAAAGAAAGAAAATATATATTTTGAGAAAATTGTCTTACTGTTGTAGTAAAATTACTTTTGGTTTACTGTGTAAAAGTAACTAGCTAGGCATGGTGGTGCACACCTGTAATCCAAGCACTCAGGAGGCTGAGGCAGGAGGATTGTGTCGAGTTCAAGACCAGCCTGGGCTATTAGGGAGTTCAAGGCTAGCCTAAACTACACAGCAAGACCTCTTCTCAAACAAACAAAAACAAACTGTATTTTTCTTAACATCACTGATTAAACTGTGATTTCTTTTTATCCCTTACAGGCTTTTAAGGGAAGAAATCCATACAGATGTTACTTTCTCTATAGATTGTACTTTGTTCAAAGTACATAAAGCAATCTTTTTAGCAAGGGTTCCTGCCTTCTATTTTCATATTTTTGGACAGACATCAAATAATTTAATAAATCATGAGCCTATTCCTGTGAAGAATGTTGATGCTTCAGAATTTAAAACATTTTTACAGTAAGTGTTTTTTTACTCTAATATTTAAATCTAATATATAACTGGTTATTTTTAAACATGTGTATATTTATTTTTAATTTCTTTTCATATTGATTTACAACCCAAGAGAAGTTCATTCATTTAAATTTTAAATTTTAAATTACATTAGGAATTAGTATCAACAGAATCTAAGTATTAATATTAGAAGCTTAGTATTGGTATAGACTAAGCACAAATTTAAGGTATGCAAGGATGCATACTATAACCCCGCTATTTGGGAAGCTGAGCAAGAGAATTCAGTCTAGGCAACTTGGAGAAACCCTGAGTTAAAATAAGCAAAAAAGGCTGGGAATAGAGCTCAGTGGCCTTGGTTCAATCTCTAATACCACAGAAAGAAAAAAAAAAGACTTATTCTGGGCTTATTAGGAGAGAGCTTATTGCATGCATGCTTACCATGCAAGAGGTCCCAAGTTCATTGCCCACTCACTAACAAGACAAAAACAGATCCTGAAAAAGAGAAAGTGAATAATGTGCTCTGTGATAATTTGAATGAGAGTTATTCTATCAGTTTCTAAACTGTGACAGTAGCTGGGTGTGGTGGCACATGCCTGTAATCCCTGTGCTTGGGAGGCTGAGGCAGGAGGATCTCCATGAGTTTGAGGCCAACCTGGATTATATAAGTAAGGTCAAGGCCAGTTTGCACTACAAAGCAAGACTCTGTCTCAAAATACAAATAAAAAACAAGAAAATAAAATAGTAGCAGTATTGATATTTTGGGTCAGATACATTTTTTGTTGTTATGTGGCCAGTGCTGTTCATTTTAGAATGTTTAGTTATCACCACCAAAATATCTTCAGATATTGCCAAGTGTCCTCTTGATAGAGGCTGGGAGGTGTCTCGCTGATGACAACCATGCTACATATCAACTACTGTACTATTAGTATTCAAAGCTTTAAATAAATTATGTATATTTGTAAAAATATGAGCTCATAGTTGCTTTTATTCTCATGGCTCATGTCCATTTGGGCTGCTGCCATAAAATACTTTAGATTGAATAATTTACAAGCAATAGAAATTTATCACCACCTATTCTGGAGGCTAGGAAGTCCAGGAGAAAGGTACCAGAATGTGTTGTGTCTGCTGAGAGCTGATTGCTCACAGATGGCACTTTCTGTGTATCCTTACATAGCACAAGCTTCCTCAGGTCACCAGTTAGAGGACACTAATCCTGTTCATGAAGGGGAGCCCTCATGACCTAATCATTTTCCAAATGTCCCACTTTCACTATCACTACTTTGAAAAATTTTTCCCCATGGAATTAGGTACACAAATTTTCAGTCCACAACAGCTGGCATGCAGACAAAACTTTTGGAAACAGATTGTCAGTTAAACGTCTTAGTAATTTGGGGGATTCAAGTGTTTGGTAAAGTTAGAAAATCTTCATTAGCTAAATAATTGGACAAGCTAATTTAAATTAACCCTGTTCTGTACTTTGTTTCTTTTCATTTTTGAGTAAGATCCAACCATATGGCTATACCACATTTTGTTCATGCATTTATCAGTTGTTGGCCACTTAAAGTTTTTCCCACTTGTTAGCTTTTATGAATAATGCTGCTATGAACTTGCATGTACAAGTTTTTGTGTTTTCATTTCTCTTAGGTTAGTACTGCGAGTGAAACTGATGGGCCATGTGATGGGTAACATTTTGAGGAACTGCCAAACTTTTCCAAAATGGCTAAACCATTGTAAATTACACTAACAGTGTATGAAGGTTTCAGTTTCTTCATATCCTCAGCAATACTTATTTCTGTCACCTGTGTTTTTTGTTATAGCCATCCTAGTGGATATAAACTCATATTTCATTGTGATTTTCATTTTTTTTCTGATATCTAATGATGTTGAGCATATTTTTTATGGTTTGCTATTTTTATATCATCTTTTGAGAACTGTCTATTCATGTCCTTTACCGATTTTTTAAAAATTGGGTTATCTGTCCTTATAATATTAAATTATAAGAATTCCTTATACATGGAGCGCTATAATCAGATTTATGATTTGCAAACATTGCCTCCCATTCTGTGGATTGGGTTTTCACTTTCTTGATACTACCATTTGTGACATAAAATTTTAAACTTTGGTGTAGCTCAGCTTATCTGATTTTTACTTTTGTTATTTGTGTTTTTGATGTTAAGAAACTGTTGCCTAATCCAGTATCAAAGGTTTGTTCCTATATTTTCTCCTAAGAATTTACAATTTTATACTTCTGGCTCTTACATTTTGGTCTGCAATCCATTTTGAGTTACTTTTTGTGTATAGTATAAGAAAAATGTAACTTTATTCTTTTGTGTGTGACTACTCAGTTGTCCTACCACCACTTTTTGGAAGAAACTGTTCTTTCCTCCACTAGATTGTCTGGATGTATTTGTTGAAATGTTGCCCATTGCTGTGGACTGAGCTATCTCCTTCCAGAATTACATGTTGAAACCCTAACGCCCACTGTAATGGAAGTTAGAGATGGGACTTTTGGGAAATAATTAGGTTTTGGTGAGTTCATAAGGCTAGAATGCTCATAAACATTAGTGCCTTTGTAAAAAGAGATACCAGAGAGTGTGTACTGTCTCCTTTCCCACACCTTGTTGAGGACACAGTGAAATGGTCATGTCCAGAAGCCAAGAAAAGGCCCTCACCAGAACCCAACTATGCTAGACCTGATTTTGGAATTGTAGCCACCAAACTTATGAGAAATAAATTTCTGTTATTTTGACCACCTAACTTTTATATTTTGTTATGGCAGCCTGGGCAGATTCTTAAATGAGTAATATTTAACCCGTGGGCTACACTCATTAATGTAAGAGTGTACATTCTGGTGTTTTAATTCTGTTCCATTTGTCTGTATGTCTGTTGTTATGCCAGTGCCAATATGTCTGTTGTTATGCCAGTGCCAATGATTCGTTTTGATATTTAAATCTAAGTTGGATTTTATGCTTTTAAGTCACAGATCCTACGTGTTTTTTAAATGACAGTGGTTTAGTTATTTGTGACATACTTTTCCCTGTAAAGAATGATGTTGACTTTATCGTGGAAAATTGTCTTTGCATAATTAAATTTAATTATGTATGATTTGGCTTATTGTTCATTGCTTTATGCTCTAACAGTTACTACAGTGATCTGTTTTTCTTTTTTTGGTACCGGGGATCAAACTCACAACCGCACTTGCAAGGTAGGCACTTATGCCGTTGAGCTGAATCCCTGGCCTGTTTTTCTTTATTATTTGGTTTTGTTTTGTCAAGTTCATATAAACATAAATAGAAAATCAGAAAATTGCGTGAACTTGACTATTCTTATTTGTTAGAATAGAAAGATATATTATAATTTAAACAGATATGTTAAGTACAAGTTAGAACATTATTATTTTCCAGTGTAAATCATGGGTCTACCATTGAGCCATTGAGTTCTTTTTTTTTAAATTTTACTTAAAAAGCAAACAAAACAAAACAAAAAAGGGTAGTAACAATACAGAATTCCAAAGGAAAAAAAAAAAGAATAACAACAACAAAAAAAACACTTAAGAAGTCACTACTTGATGAGTTACATACTGTCATCTTGGAAATAGTTGCTTAAGTTACAAAATTAAAGCATACAAAGTAGATATTCAAATAGTGAGACTGTTAACAGTTCTGCTCAACAATCTAACAAAAACAGTAATATGGTCCTCTGTCTTACACACTTAAACATACATGCAGTTATATCCTTTAGAGCACTTTCTTTTCCTCTCTTTTTTACATTAGCAATTACACATTTTGGGTTTTATTACTCCTACAGTTCTTATGACTTTTTACACTAGAGACAAAATGTTATATTTATAAATATGATTCTTATTAATTTCACTAATGAGAATAGTCTCAAGTTGTCTCCCTTTCCCTATGAAAGCCTCAAGATCATCCTTTTCATAGCTAAGTAATATTCCATTGGGTAAAAACACCACATCTTTTTCATCCACTCTGCAGTTGATGGGCATCTTAGTTGTTTCCAACATTTAGCTATTACAAATTGTACTGCTATGAATATAGGTGCACATATATCGCTGTGATATGAACCTTTCAGTTTTTCTGGGAAAATACCCAGGAGGGGAATAGCTGGGTTGAATGGAGCTTCCAATCCTATTCTACTGAGAATTCTCCATATTGATTTCCATAGTGGTTGTACCAGTCTGCACTCCCACCAACAGTGGAGCAGTGTTCCTTTTTGCCCGCAGCCTGGCCAACATTTGTTATCAGTTGATTCCTTGATGGCAGCTATTCTTTCCAGAGTGAGATAAAATCTCAATGTTGTTTTAATTTGCATTTTTCTTGAATGACCAGTGATGGTGAACATTTCTTCATGTATTTATTTGCCCTTTATATCTCCATCTGAGAACTGTGAGTTCATCTCAGATGCCCATTTTTGGAGAGGGTCTTTGAATTTGGGGGGGTTGATGTTTTTCAATTCTTTATATGTTCTTGATATAAGTCCTTTGTCTTATAAAGACAAAGGATAAAATTCTGGATAAAATTCTTTCCCATTCTGTGGGTTTTCTTTTCACTCTGCTGGTGATTGTTTTTGAAGTACAGAAACTTTTCAATAATATGAGACCCTAGGTGTTGATTCTTTGAAGCGTTTCCCATGCAGTTTGTGTTTTGGTCATGAATTCTCTGCCTACCCGTATGTCTCCAAGACTACTACCTACCTTATCTTTCAGTAGATTTAGTGTTTCTGTTTTAATGTTTAGGTCTTTGATCTTTTTAGACTTTAGTTTTGTGCATAGTGATAGGCATGGATCTAGTTTCAATGTTCTGCATGTGGAGAGCCAATTTTTCCAACACTATTTATTAAAGAGGCTATCCTTCCTCCAGTGAACATGTTTAGCCCATTTGTCAAATATCAGGTGGCTGAGTGTCTTTGTACTTATACTTGTATCTTGTAATCTGTTCCACTGATCCTCAGGTCTATTTCTTTGCCAGTACCATGCTGATTTTATCTGTGGCTTTGTAGTACAGTTTCAAATCAGGAATTGAGATGCCTCTTGCCTTGCCTTTATTGCTCAGAATTGCCTTTGCTATTCTAGGTTTTTTTCTGTGTCCAAATGAATTTGCCTTAAATCTATATAACAGTATTGGGAGTATGGACAATGGGGAAATTGGGGAAATGGACATTTTCACAATGTTGGTTCTTCCTAGCCAAGAGCAAGGAATATCCTTCCATTTTCTGATATCCTCTTTAGTCTTTTTTTTTTTTAGCATAGTATAATTTTTAGCATATAGGTCTTTTACATTCTTAGGTTGATTCCTAAGTATTTCATTTTTTGAGATATTATCATGAAGGGCGATATTTCCATAATTTCTCTCTGGGTGAGTTTCTTGTTTATATACAGAAATGACATTGATTTTTGAGTGCTGATTTTGTATCCAGCTACACTGCTGAATTTGTTTATTAAAGTAGTCTTTTGATGGAGTTTTTTGGGTCTTCTATATAGAGTATCATGTCATCTGCAAATAGTCATAATTTAACTTCTTCCTTTCCTATCTTTATTCCTTTTATTTCTCTCTCTTGTCTGATTGCCTTGGCTAGTGTTTCCAGAACTATATTGAGAAGGAGTGGTGATAGTGGACATCCTTGTCTTGTTCCTGATTTTAAATTGAAAGCTTTCAGTTTTTGTCCATTTAGTATAATATTGGCTGTTAGTTTGTCATAGATGGCCTTTATAAGGTTGAGGTAGACACCGTGTATTCCAAGTTTCTGAAGGGTTTTTTTTTTTATCATGAACATTTGTTGGACTTTATTGAAAGCTTTTTCTGCATCTGTTGAGATGACCATGTGGTTTTTGTTTTTGGCTCTGTTGATGTGATGTATTACATTTATTGATTAGGGTATGTTAAACCATCCCTGCATTCCCTGAATGAACCCCACTTGGTCATGATGTATGATCTTCTTGATGATATGCTGCATTCTATTTGCCAGTATTTTATTGAGAATCGTTGTGTCTATGTTCATTAGTGAGATTGGCCTATAGTTCTCCTTTTTGGTTGGGTCTTTCTCTGGTTTTGGTATGAGAGTGATACTTGCCTCCAGGCATGATTCAGGGAGGATTACTTTCTTTTCAATTTCATTGAAGAGTTTAAGGCATATTGGCATCAGATCTTCTCTAAATTTCTTGTATAATTCAGCTGTGAATCCATCGGGACCTGGGCTTTTCTTTGTTGGTAAGTTTTTTATTACGCTTTTTAATTTCAGTAGCTGATACTGGGTTATTCAAAATTGCTATATCTTCTTTGCTGAGCTTTGGTAGTTCATATGTTTCTAGAAATCTGTCCGTTTCCTCTGTTTTCCTCTCTATGTGAGTAGAGATTTTCAAAGTAGGTATTCATGATCTTTTGAATTTCCATGGGATCTTTACTAATTTCCCCCTTTTCATTCCTTATTGCATGACTTTGGGTTTTTTCTTTCTTTTTCTTTATAAGGTTAGCTAGAGGTTTGTCAATTTTGTTTATTCTCTCAAAAAACCAGCTTTTTGATTCATTAGTTCTTTGTTTTTTTTTTTGTTTGTTTCAATTGCATTGATTTCTGCTCTAATCTTTGCTATTTCCTCTCTTCTATGAGCTTTAGGTATAACTTGCTCTTCTTTTTCTAAAAGCTTGAGATGAAGCATTAGATTGTTTATTTGTGCTTGTCTGTTTTCTTGATATGACAATTTATTGCTATGTATTTCCCTATAAGACCCCTTTCATTGCATCCCACAGATTATAGTATGTTGTTTCCGCGTTTTCATTGAATTGTAGGTATTGCTTTATTTCTTCTTTAATTTCCTCTCTAGCCCACTGGTTGTTCAAAAGGTTGTGATTTAATTTCCATGTATTTATGCAGGTTTTGCTATTTCTTTTGCCATTAATTTCCAACTTCAGTGCACTATGGTCAGTTAGTATGCATGGGATAATTTCAGTACCTTTGCATTTACTTAAGAATGTTTTATGGGATAATGTATGGTCTCTTTTGGAAGATGTGCCATGACAACTGAGAAGAATTTGCATTCTGATGTGGTTGGGTGGAACACTCTGTAAACATCTACTAAGTCCAATTGCTCACAGGTATGATTCAGTTCTATTATTTCTTTGCTGACTTTTTTTCTCTTTTTGACAATGGGCTGTTAAGGTCCCCTGTAATAATTGTGTTCTCGTGTATTTGGTTTTTCATGCCCTGTAGTATCTGTCTTATATAGTTGGGTGCTCCTGTGTTTGGTGCATATATATCTATAATTGTTAGTTCTTCCTCTTGAATTTTTCCACCTACGAGTATGTATTGACCTTCTTTGTCTCTTTTAATCATTTTAGGCTTGAAGCTCACATTGTCTACAAATAGAATAGTTTCCCCTGCTTTTTTCTGGGTTCCTGTTGCATGGAATACTGTTTTCCATCCTTTGACTTTTAATCTGTGAGTATCTTTTTGAGTCAGATACGTTTCTTGTATACAGCATATTGTGGGATCCTGTTTCTTGATCCATTCCTCAACCTGTTTCTTTTGATAGGTGAATTGAGCCCATTTACATTTATGGATATCACTGATATGTACTGGCTTGACTTTGCCATATTGTGTTCCTGTTGTTGGTTTCCTGCTTATCTCCCTGTTTACTTTCCAGCCTGGTGATTTTTTTCTCTTGTTGCTCTGGAGATTGTGGTCATTTTTATCTCTATCTAGGATGTCCTTCAGCACTCTTTTTAAGGTTGGTTTGGTGGAGATGAATTTCTTCAGTTGTTCTTTGTCATGAAAGTATCTTGTTTCTTCATTAAATTTGAAAGACAGTTTTTCTGGGTACTTCAGTCTGGGTTGAAACTTGTTTTGTTTTAGGGCTTGAAATACTTCACTCCAAACTCGTCTTAACCTGAAGGTTTGCGCTGAAAAGTCTGCCATGATTCTAATAGACTTTCCTTAATAGTGAGTTGTACCTTTTAGTTTTCTGTTTTTATGCTGTACATCTGGGGTCTTAATTATCATATTTCTTGGTGTAGGTTTATGTTGGTTGTGACTGTTTGGCGTTCTGTATGCCTCACTTATTTGTATATCAGATTTTTACCCCATGTTTGGGAATTTGTCTGCCATTACTTCTGTGAACAGCTTAGCTGTATCCTTTGCATTGTCTCCTGCCTCCTCACTGATACCTATTAATCTAACATTGTTCCTCCTGGCATCATCTTGTAGCTGCTGGATTGTCATTTCATGCTGCTTTGTTGTTTTTATAAGTTCGACCCTTTTAAGATCGCTATGTGCTATCCTGTCCTCAAGATTCAAATTTCTATCCTCAGCTTCATTTAAACGGCTTTGCAGGCTTTCAGTACAATTTTTGTTTCTTGCATATCTCTTTCAATTTTTTTGTGGATTCTGCTTGTGTTCTACATTGTTCATTCAAAGTTTCAATCAATTTCCCATGCTCCTGTAGTTTCTTATCTATTCTCTAGCTATGTTAGGCAACTCATTTACTAAGGTTGTTACTTTTATCTTTACATAAGACAGTATTTCTAATTTGAGTTCCTCTATAGCCTCATGGATTTGTTTCTTTACTCCATTTACTATCTTTTCAGAGATTTCTGGTGTATGAATTTTAGGGTCCTCTATTTCATTATCACCTGTACATGCTCCTGATGGACTAGATGTTTGGGATTGCATTTTGCCATTCTGTTTAGTAATTTTCACCGTTTGGGTAAATTTCTGGTCTTTCTATCCCAACAGTCAGAACTTTCTGTAGTGTGTGTTTTAGGGTCCTACTGTGTGGTTGATGTTTGTCAAATTGCTGGGTACCACAATGAAGAGGAGATCCAGTCTCCTGAATTCCTCCTACTGTCCCTGTTGGGTGAGTCCTATATTCTTTCTGGACTAATTAGTCCAAAAGTATTGATGTAGGGCAACTCTTAGTTCCTGCTGTTTTTCTATCTTCAGGTTGTTGCAGGTCACCAGGTCTCCCGGGCTATAGTGTTTATGTCAGCTGAGGCCTACTGTGTCACTGGGGGTCTCATAAGTTCTTTTAATTTCCTCTAAGTTGGGCGGGGCGATATTGGCACACTCCTCAATCTGCCTGATGTTCTCTGTGTGGGAGGGGGTTACCCACTCTATTGCCAGGTTAACCAAGGTCTTACACTTGGAGGGAGTTTCACTTCCACTCCTGTTTACTCATTGCAGACCTCTATTTTAGGGGCCAAACTCACCACACTGACTGGAACCTGATGAGGTCTTCTGTTTGGGTGAGGGGTTCCTGAGCCTCTCATCAAGCCGGCAAGGTAGTCCAGTGTATCCAATGTTCCCGGTGGAAGGGAAGGTCTAGCAGCTGCAGTCCCAGGCAGCTTAGGCCTGTGGCCAGCTTCCTCGATGTTCCTGGAGGAGGGGCGGGCCCAGCAACGGCAGTCCCAGGCACCTCAGGCCTTCCACCACAGGTCTCTGCGATGTTCCCTGTGGGCGAAGGGAGGGCCCAGCAGTCCCAGGCAGCTCAGGCCCTCAGCCCCTGGTCTCCACAGTATTCCCTGTGGACGAAGGGCAGGCCCAGCCTTTTTTGTCTTTTTTTGAGACAGGATTTCACTGCAGTTCAGGATGGCCTTAAATTCACTTGTGGCACAGACTGCCCTCAAACTCACAGCAACCCTCCTGGTTCAGCCTCCTTAGTACTGAGATTACAGATGTATGCCACCACACCTGGCTACTTTCAGCATTTAAAAAAAAATTATACACTACTTGTCAAGCTGAATACAGTTTTCATTTGACTTTCCTACAGTTAGTTCAGACTAAAAAGCTTTTGAAATAATAATGAATATATGTTTTATATATATATATATATATAATATGTATGTTACATATGAAAGCAGCATATTGGAGAAAGTAGCTTTCTTTTTAAGAATCACTCTTATTTTAATTAATATTTTATATTTTGTCTTTTAGGGTTATATATTCATCAAACAGAAACATAAAAAACTATGAAGAGGAAATTCTTAGTAAAATGACAATGGAAAGCAGGATACCACAAATGAAATTTGACATCAATTTTCAAAAGTGTAAAAATTCATCTGATTTTTCTCTTCAGAAGCATGAAATTCCAGAAGATGTCAGTGATAAAGATGACAGTTTAATTTCCAATGGTGAAGTATTTTTGGTGAATTTTTATGAAATTTTATAATCATAAAAATAATTACATTCTGATATAGAAAAAAGTATACTTCAAAAACTGCACTACTGATTTCAGTAAGCATAGAGAGAGGAATATACTAGTATGGTCAACTTCCAGTTTTTCCAAGTAATTGGAGATGGGGTTATTATAACTAAATCTTCATGTAAGTCACAATCCTGTTTTTCACTGCTTAAGCCTCTATGTGCATGTCATTGCCCTTATTCTATTCTATACCATACATTTTGGCAGATGATAGTTATAACACAAGGTATGCATACCTTTAAAAATATTATGCAACAGTGTGACACATTTAAAAAAGATAGTAACCAAATTAAAATGGTAGCTTAGTTTTGCCTACATTGTGGAATGTGTATAGCATTTATGTTTGAAAAGCCTTTAGGGCTGGGGATATAGCTCAGCTGCATAAGTGCCTGCCTGGTAAGCACAAGGTTCAGAGTTTGATTCCTGGTACCAAAAACAAAAGCAAAACACAGTAATTTTAAAAACTGTCCCTGTTGCCTTTTTTTTTTTTTTTTTTTTTTTTTTTTTTTTTTTTTTTTTTTTTTTTTTTTTTTTTTTTTTTTTTGGTACCAGGGATTGACTCATGACCTCGAACTTGCCAGGCAGGCACTTATGCTGCTGAGCTAAATCCCTGGCCCCTGTCCCTGCTGCTAAAAAAAAAAAAAAAGCCGGGCTTTAGCCCAGTGGCACAATTGCCTGCCTGACAAGCACATGAGTTTGATCCCTGGTACCAAAAAAAAGACCTTAAATTTGCTTGTACAAGTAAGTAGCAGAAGGATTGCATCTTTGGAGTTACTGTGAATTGGTGGAAAGAGAATATTAATTAGAGAGAGAGAAACATTTATTGACTCTGACAAGAAGCCTGAGGTCTTTGGATCAGAGAAAAAATCCATTATTACTCATAGAGCATTGCAGCGCCAGTTCTTGGTTGTCGGATTCCATGAGCTGATACGCTGAGGCCCTGTTATTACCTTGCCTGTGCAATGGAATTATACCATAAAAGAACACCAAAATGAGGAAATGTCATTATAGTCATTCATCACTTTTTTTTTTGAGACATGGTTTCACTATGTAGTTTGCATTGTGAATTCACTATGTAGCCCAGGGTTAACTGGCCTCAAGTTCATGGCAATCTTGCCTTATTCTCCCGAGTGCTGGGATTACAGTCTTGAACCACCATTCCCAGATTTGTTACTTCTTCTGATTATCTACTTTGTGGTAGGTTTAAGATATCAGTGAACAAAGTAGTGTACTTGTCTTGCAATCTAGTTGAAGATACAGTTAGGTGAGTCATATATAGGGTATTAAGAGGACACAAATAGGGCACATGCAGCCTGGACTTAGGCTTCTAGAACAAGCTCTGTTTTCCCAATAGTTTTAATCCCTGACTGAGTCATCCTATACAGAGCTCATTGATACAGAAAACCAATTATCATTATTCTGGAGCAACCAGAATTAGCTCGTGCTGTCCCTGCTAACCTATCACACAGAAGCCATTGTAAGGAGTAGGGGTGATACTATTTTGTACAAATTTGAGGTAGGGCAGAATGATAACTTCAGTTTTGGGTGGGTTTCCATGATTGTATTGTCTTTTTCTTACCATCATTGTGTGTGCGTGTGTGTATTTTTTTCTATGCACATACACCACTTCGGGCACCAACAGGTTGCCCAACAATTTAATTCGATCCTGACACCACCAACTATCTGGAGTTAACTTAAACCCTATAGGTTAAGGACTTAGTCCATAATACTGCCTTCACTTCAGACAACAACAGCAAATGGGTTCCTAGACAACCTGTACTTTGGCCCAACAGATTCCAAATTCCAGGCATCTCATGATACCTCTTCCCACTGTGGTTCAGTAATTTGTTAGAATGACTCAGAGAACTCAGGATAATGCTTTACTTATATTTACCATTTTATTATAAAGGATACTGTTTAAGAATAGCCAAATGGAAGACTTTTGTAGGGCAAGATAAGAGGACTGTTACACAAAGCTTCCATGCTTTCTCCAGGTGGGTTGCCCTCCCAGCACATTATTGTGTAACCTGGAAGATAGTTGACTCTCACTGTTTAAGAGTTTTATAATAGGGGCCCCACCGTAAGTCACTGCAATAGCATAAATTCAGCTGGTCATGGTGGTGCTTCCCTATAATAGCAGGCTGAGGCAGAAGGAGACTGAGGCAGAAGAATTATACTGAGTTCAAGGCCAACCTAAATTACATAATGAGTTCAAACCAGCCTGGACTATATAGCAAAACCCTGCCTCAAAAACACAAAACAAAATAGCATAAACTCAGATGTGGTCAAAAGAGGTTCATTTATGAATAACAAGACATTCTATCTTGAAATTCCAAGTTTTTTAGGAGCTCTGTGCCATAAACAGGGACTATACCTCACTGTACACTATACCTTCAGTAGGCTATTTGAGTGCATTATCTTTTGGAAAATGTTCTAGGTTTTCTTCAGAAGATTGTCAAGGGATATTTCCCATTAAATTATATGAACTAAATCTAAGGCACTGTAGAAGTAGTAGGATTGTCCCTTTTCTGCTACCTAATTCTGGTCAAAGTTTTACATGTAATATTTGATATATTAACTTATCAAGTGTATATTGAAAATCTACTGTGTTGGCCACTGTTCTAGGTCTGAAGGGGCTCCTCTTAGCCCTTTTGGACTTTGTATTTGTTTAGAGAAGTCAGAATGGGATAAGGAATAGGCAGTAAATGTGCTAAAGAAATTTGAAGATTCATTATATTATACAAAAAAAAAAAATGCTGGGTGTGGTGGTGCACGCCTGTAATCCTAGCACTTGGGAAGCTGAGATGGGAGGATTGCCATGAGTTTGAGGCCAGCGTGGGCTACAGAGTAAGTTTAAGGTCAGCCTGAACTACGTGGTGAGACCCTGTCTCAAAAAAATAAAAAAGAAAAAAAAATGGACAGAGAAAGAGAGTTGTGAGGAGCAGTGAAAGAGTTGTAAGTCTATTTATTTATTTATTTATTTTTTGGAACAGGGTCTTACTATGTGCTCATCCTGGCCTTGAACTCACAGAAATCCTTCTGCCTCAGCCTCCTTAGAGCTGGGATTAGAGGCATGCTCCACCATGCCAAGCTAGAGTTGTAATTTTACATAGTGTGGTCAGATTCAGCCTCTGAGAAGGTGATGGTTAAGTAATGATTTAAAAGAGGTGGATGAATATTAGCCATTTGGATACCTTCTAGAAGAATGTTCTAGGTAGAAGGAATGTCAGTGTAAAGATCCTAAGATGGGTATGTACCTGGCACGTTAGAGGAATGAGAAAGAATTAAGTGCAGAAATGATCTGGATGTGGGGAAGCACGCCTGTAATCCCAGCACTCAAAGCCTAGGTCAGGAGAATTGTGAGTTTGAGGCCAGCCAGAGCTGCATAGTGAGTTTAAGGCCAGCCTGAAAATGGAAGACCCTGTCAGAAAGAAAGAGAGAGAGAGAGACAGAGAGAGAGACACTGAGAGAGAATAAATAGAAATGAGCAAAGTAGTACACAGTGAAGTCAGAGAGGTAATGGGGAGCCACTGTAGAATCTTATATGACGTTGCTGAAGACTTTGGTTTTTATTTTAAAAGAAACAGGGTGAGCTTTAGGATGATTTTGAACTGGGACACACTTATGTTCTGAATTGCATTTTAAAAAGATACCTCTGAATGTTTTGTTAAAAAACAGACTGTGGGGGTCAATATTGGGAGACCTATTAAGAGATTATTGCAGAAATCTAGTTGAGAAGTGATAGTGACTTTAACCGGGGCATAAAAGTGGGATCTCTTTTGGTAGTAGAGCCAGCTTGCTATTGTAGTTTGTATGCCAGGCATTTAGATAGTGGGAATCTATCAGCACTCACTAATCCTTGGCAAATGTACTAACCAGAGTTTCTGGGCTAGCAAAATATGATTTATATTTGTTAAAAGGAAATCTTTAGACAAAGTAAATTTGCCTGAATTTATTTGAATAAGGAGCAGTTCATGAGTCAGGCAGCATTCATTATCAGAAGAGGTTCAGAGAGCTCTACTTTACCCACCAAGCAGTGGCTATTATCGACAAAAATGGAAGTAAAATACAGAAATAACTTCATTTGTTATAGGTAGGCCTTTCCCTTATTTGCACATGATCTGATCAGTTGGCTGCCTGTTATTGGGTAAAGTTTGGCTGTTTGTGATTGGTTAAAATCTTGCTGTTATAAAAAATGTATACTCCTAAGTTTGGTTTTGGTTTGCTTACTTTCTAAGTTAGGTTGCAGTTCAGTATGTGGGAACTCAAAGACAGTTTCAGCTCATCTTTATCATTGTATAAGCTAGGCATAGCTGTGTACTGTAATCTCACTTAGAAGGCTGAGGCAGGAGGATCGCCGTGAGTTTGAGGCCAGCCTGGGCTATGTAGTGTGTTCAAGAACAACCTGAACAATGTAACAAGACTCTACCTCAAAAAAAAATGTACAATTCCATTTTATTACAGTCTAATTTACAATGATAATATAATACCCTGTAAAATATAGTGATCCATGTCATATCAATAAACTGTAATATACAATGTAGTATTTTTCCTTTTTATATATATGTATCTTATTTTTCACTTCCCAGTATCAAAATGGTGAATCTTTTGAGGAACAGATAGTTTTTAAAAAACACTATTTTTAATACCTTTTCATGCTGCGTGCAATACTAATATCACAGTCCTCTAAGATTTGATTTCAGTTGAATTTTCATTGATTTCAGTTGAATTTTTTATCAGTTTACACATCCTTCTAGCTACATATTCATGATGTAGGGTGTATTAGCTAGCTTTCCTTCATTACAGTGAAATATTTGAGATAATTAATTTATGAAGAGGAAAGACTTGTTTTGGCTCACGGGTTTAGAGGTTCCAGACCAAGATCAGGCAGAACTGTTACTCTGGACCTTGAGGGGGCATGGCTGGTGGAACAAATTGCTCACTTTATGACCAGGAAGTGAGAAAAGAAGCAGCCAGGATGCCACTGTTTCCTTCAAGGGCATGCTCCCAAGAGATCTTCCACAGGTCTTCCAAGGTCTCCAGCATCTCCACGAGCACCACACTGAGGACCAAACCTTTAACACATGCACCTTTGGGGGACATTCAGTATCTAAAGTATAATATAGGGAATGGGAAGGAATTAAGTAATGGAAAAGAATATTAAAATTGGAAAATTTTCTAATTAGCATTTATAAAATGAATTTATTTTTGGTATATAATTTTGTAATATTATGTTTAAGTGTGTATCTATATTTAAAGGCTAATCTGTAATTAAATGTAAGTGGAAATACATATACTACAGAAAATGTGAATGAATTACACTTTTTAAAATTGGAACATGCCACTTAAATATTCCAGCTAATTGAGATAATTATGTAGAAAAATCTCTTTCTAATATTAGAAAACAAAATTTTAGGATGTTTATAATATTATATTGTTAGTCTTATTGTTCTCTTTTCAAGATAATTGTGACTTGGAACCTGCCTCTGAATTAGGAGAAGATTTATTGAAGCTTTATGTGAAACATTGGTGTTCAGATATTGATATTTATGTTGATGGAAAAACTTTTAAAGCCCACAGGTAAATAGATACGTGATTGATTTGGTGTCTTAGTTGTGACATTAAAAT
Source organism: Dolichotis patagonum (assembly GCA_004027295.1). Taxonomy (NCBI): domain Eukaryota; kingdom Metazoa; phylum Chordata; class Mammalia; order Rodentia; family Caviidae; genus Dolichotis; species Dolichotis patagonum. The sequence goes on from PVJX010000732.1 coordinate 195,801, forward strand.
GTAGAATAGTGCCTGTCCTTTTAAACACAGTGGTTTTTAAACTCTGATTTCATGTAGTCACAGGGGCTCCACAATGATTCGTCATGCACTCTCCTATGGGGAGGGGTTGGCCATCAGACAGAGTTTTGAGCCTACAGGCTCTTACATGCACACATGGACAGAGAAGATTTTCTCATCTTTTCTTTCTATTGAGCATAAAGATTTCATTAGAGGAAAATATTCTGTTGTTTAAAATAGGTTTGAAAATCACTGTTGTGGAAAATGTAGTTAAATGCATTTTAAAATTTTACAGGCGTCATGGTATTGAAAATGGTTATTTCTACATGAATGGCATGTATTTTCTCTGAATGCATTCAGTTGCAACTTCTGTGATTCAAAGTGGAGGATATTCATGAATAGCATTGATTAGGGAGCTTAATATTTCAATGGACTTTTACGAAAACCATTGTTCTGCCTGAGAATTAGTTTGCTTTTAGATTTCAGATTAAAGCCTGCTATTTGTTTTGGTCAGGCAGTTTTGATTGCAAGTAACTAAAATCTGCTTAAAGGGAGAAAAATTTGTAATAAGAAATATGGATTATCTGTTGGAACTTAAGTAAGTAAAGTCTAGCTGGACCTCAAATATGAACTAGAATCAGAACCAGAAATCTGAGGACTCCAACTGGTTCTTCCTTTCATGTTTTAAATATGAACGTTGTTAAGAGGTTATTTGGGCCGGGGATTTAGCTCAGTGGCTTAAGCACCTGCCTGGCAAGCACGAGGTCGTGAGTTCAATCCCTGATACCAAAAAAAAAAAAAAAAAAGAGGTTATTCTGGTATTCCTGAAGAGGAAGAACCAGACTATTTGCAATGGCAAGAAGGAAATTTCAAGATTCAAAGATCTGTATGCCTTAATGAAATTAGCAGTTGATTTTGATTATAGAAATCTGCCGACAACAGTACACTGCCAAAGTGCAGGACTGCTAGTTTGAACCAGACTCTTCACTATTGAGAATTTACAGTTTCCTCTCTGGGAACATGTGTCTTGTGAATATATGTGCATGTATACATATTTTCCTAATTCTTGTGAAATCTGTATTATGTTTAATAAAATGCAAAATGTAATACAGATTGATGAGTGTTTTCCATATCAGGGAATACTTTCCTAAATCATGGGTGCACGTATGTGTGCATGTGCACATCTGCATGTGTTTCTGTGTTTCTCTTTTTTTTGTCAACACAGTTTTATTTGAAAACAATTTAATTTTATTTTATGTCCAGATTTTTCTTGAGACCATATGGGCATCACACCAGGGTTCTGCTTATACAGCCCTAAAACTATTGCTATCATACAGGGATAGTAGACCCTGTGACCATTTGCAGTTTGCCCTCAGTGTTAGTATTTGACCTCTCCCTATGTGCTGCCTGAGAGTGAACTAATAGAACTATTTAAGAGTTGGGTATGGAGTATTAGGTTGATATTCTAGAGCAGCTCTTTCTCACATTTCTGATTTGTTTTGCTTACTTAACTAAAAAAGAAATTCATATTAACAGGAATACAATTTCCTGAGAATATATTTCAGGATCTGACATGTTTTCCTACTTTGTTGCCTTTATGTGAGTTATATCAAGTTCTAAATTACAAAATGCTCTCCTAGTTCAAACTTAGCATTTGTTTAGTGAATACTAATTTTACCAACGCATATTGAGTCAGTATTGAGAAAATACATATTCATGTAAACTTTAACACCAGATTTTTTCAAATCCATTTGATACAACATGAGAACTTTTAAAATTATTTCTTGTTTTACTTATAATTTTGGTATAGTCAATACTGACATTTTTCTAAGTAGTATGGCTAAAAAGTCCCTTTATAATATGATTAATTTAATTTTTAAAAATTATTTGTACTCATTTATTGAAAGATCAGTGCAAGTGCTTACTTATACAGGACCAAAATTTATGACCTGAGTTATAGTCAGGGTAGTCTCAACATTTAAAATGGTTTAGTTTGCTAGTTTAATATGTTCAAATTGGTGTGGTAATATGATAATTTCCTGTTCCATTGAGTTAATCTTTCTCTCAAGGTCAAGTTATTTCCTCAAACACATCCAAGTTTCCCTAGATTGTTTCTCCAGTTGCACTGTCTCTTCTTTACCCTGATATTCCCTATAGTACTCAGAGCACTTTATATGCTAAAAGACAGTCAGATGCCAATTGCTTATTGTGGTGGCACAGCTAAGTGAAGCAAAGTGGGTAAGACTGTGTGGGCTGGGGAGCCAGTCTGCCTGGATTTTGATTCCAGCTTCAGTCTCATTGGCTACGTGAATATTGGCCAGCTATTTAGCCATTTATTCTGGGCTTCAGTAACATCCTCATCAAAGACAGTGTTTCTAAAACTACTCATCTCATAGGGTGATTGTGAGGTTTACTTATATTTAAAATGCTTTGAAGAGTACCTGGCACATAATAAGTAGTATGCATGCTTTTTGTCATTGTTGTTATTGTCATCGTCATCATCATCATCATCATCATCATTATGATGCAAGTGATAATCCTTTGACCCAAGTCTTTGTACAGACTGTGGCAGCAGCCTCAAGCCCATTACTTCTATGTAGCAAGCAAAGAAACGTACTTTGAATCACTTGCATTTTCCCCTAATCCAAGAAAGGATGGCATAGCAACAGGTTTCCAAAGAAGGTCACACCTGCTATATTTACTCTTTTGGTACAGTCCTTTCACTCTCTAGTTTAACTTCTTTACCCCTTTTCTATCTTTGTCCTTATTTGTCTCTAACACATGCTCAAAACAGAAATGAGAGCTCTTTACTTAAATGGTGGGAGCTTATGCTAACAAGAGAGTCTTCTGATCTATTCCAGTCTTCTGGATCAGTCTTCTAGATCTATTAGTCTTCTGGATATATTTGTTATGTTAATAAATTTCTGAATATTACATTCTGGGATACTGTGGTATGCTACCCTTTGGTGTGGACTTTGTAGCGTTACCTTCCTGCCTCAAATTCCTCTTTGTTATGGGATGAATATCATTTGAACATTGTGCGTTTTTCTTTGCTTATATTTCCTTCTGTCACCTTTAGTCTACCCCTAAGTGCCTACCTGACTCATTCCATTGCTGACCTTCCATTTTATAGTATGATTTATTATTTTCATGCTTAGTGACATAAGTTGAATGTTACATTTTTAAAAATAATTTATTTGTCACATTTTTGTATTCATAATTAAACTTCCCTTATGCTGCCTCATAGAGAAACCAGAGCAGTGGTTAAAAAGGTTAGCTTTCTGACACTCAAGAGCTAGTATTCCTTTCAGTGCCAAATTCTGTTTCATTACCTATTCATTCATCAGGTTAATATGTTGTTGAATGTCTCTTTACAATGCAGATTTTTCTGATGATTTAGTAAATAAGCTCCATGTCAGAAGATTAATATTGTATTTTGGGCTATGCTATTATTTGTATTTTTTGGGGTACATTAACTGAAATATTTTTCAGAATTATTAGAGCTTAATAATTGCAAAGCCGGTCTTTCTGGTTTTGTATTCTATTACTTATTACTTGTTGGGAAATTAAGTCTCAATTGTTTATTTCTAAAAGAAATAGTAGCAATAATATAAGATAGCTGTAAGGATTGAATCAGATAATACATGTAAAGTATTTAGCATGTCTAAATGTGTCTGTCACATGTTTCTGAAAGTAGATGTTAATTGCTAAAAATATGTACTGTGTATCTATAATAGAGTCACAATATTACTTATTCTACCTTGTCTTAAACAGGAGGCAGCAAACTATGGCCCAAATCCGGTAGAGGCCCATTTTGCAGTAGGGATCTGCAAAACCTAAGCTGTTTATCATCTGGTCCATTATAGAAAATTTTCCCATTGTCTTCATAGAATTTGTAGACAATAAAAATGAAATAATTACAATAAAATTCCAAGTTTTCATATATTAGTGAATTACTTACGTCTTAATTTATTAATGATGAATGGTCAACCTTGTCCACATGACAGCTTTAAAGTTAATGATTAATTAGGTACAAGAACAATAGAAGGGAAGGAGGTGAAATTCCTTGGTACCAATAGCCTTGGAGATTGTTGACATAGGGAGCTAAAAGCAGAGGGTTCTGGAAAGAAAATTAACCTGAAAGAAAATAAACTACTATAGTTAGAATTTCCAACTGAGCCTAAATTAATAGGCTCTCCAGGTGCCCTCAGGAGAATATGTGAACATGTTAGCCAGAACTTTCAAGGCCAGGAGATTGTCTCAATATAACTACATATTTCGGTTTCTATCTCTTGAATTTTTGTCTTTCAAGAATCACTTGGCTAGTTCTCAACCTGCTTATGCCATTCGAACTTGTTATTTTGATGATGTAAACTAATGAATGTCATTTAACAAATATTACACAAAGTGTGAAAAAAGTTACTGTGCCAGTGAAATTTAAGTGAGTGTTTTGGAAAAATTTAATAAAGGGGAAGCACTTAAAATATGGCTATTAAATTTGGTATAAATAAAACAGTGTACAAATATGAGAGGAGTTGCAGGGGATGTAGCTTGGTGGTAAAACACTTGTGTAACATCCACAGCACTGGGTTCAATCTCCAGGACCACTAGAGAATGTTTCGGAGAATTAAAAAAATTTAGAATTATTCTCTGCTCAGCTTACTTCACAAAAGTTTTTGATTTCCTTCTTCACATTAGAGAAATTCACTCTAGAAATCATGGTGTATAAATGTGTAGTTTTTGAAAGAAAGATGAGGTACCAGTGAACTCCCATTTAAAGGAAAAGATTAGCCTTATGGGAACAGATTTGTGAACGAATGTATATTTTTAAAGACAAGATAAAATGATATGATACATCTAAACTATTTTTAAGTTCCTAAATTTTAAATTAGTCACATTACTATCCATCTTTATGGTGTTGGATAATAGGATATTCTTTGTACTTTACTATTTAACTTAGGAAAGGCTAGTCTTGTTAAAGTTGTAATTTGCAAGAGAAAGTTAACTTTTCTTTTATAAAGTAATGATCTCTAAAATATTTGCTAATAAGTAGAATGAAAATGGTGATTAGCTCCAAAAAGTTTGAATTCACTACTCTGTGTAATCTTTATACAACTATATGGAACTGGGGGGAAAGTGGTATGTCTTTCAGCATAAGGCCACTCTTTTTTAATGGTGGGTTCACTGATTGAATTCTCAGTTTTCTTGCAAAAAATATACATTTCTACAGCATGACATTATATATATATATATATATATATATATATATATATATATATATATATATATATATATTCATATTCCACTCCTTATTTCCTTGGAACAATAATACTTAAAAATTCCCAGTAAAGACTCCTCCACAGGACCAAGGGGACCAGGGGTATAACTCAGTGGCACAAGCAAGCGCGAAGTCCTGAGTTCACTCGCAGGTACCAAAACAAAACACACGAACAAAACAAAACAATTTCTCTATAGCTTCTCTAAGTAAGTCAGGCAATTACTCTGCCTGAAATAGTGAATCTGGTTCAGCTAACATTAGGAAGAATTGAATAGCAGTGTACTAAAGCAGCAGCAACAGAGAAATGAGGACATCTTGATAGAGCCAGAAGCAGCACTGTCAGTTGAAATTAAATTTAGTCAAAAGGGGAAAAGTACTTTTTGGCATGCTGGAAAATAAAAAAGATTTTTAATACACCATGCCATCTATGGTATTATTTTTTAACCTGAGGCACATACCCTAATTAAAAGAAATGTTTTCTAAGTTCCTATTTTAAGATCAGGATAATCAGTTATGCCTCAAATGCTTTTAATCTTACTCAGATGGAAATGGCTAACATGCTGTGTTAGTTCAAGTCCTCTGAGAAGCAGACACAAAGATGAGATTAGACTTGCAAGAAATATACTAGGGAAAATGCATGTGAGAGAACAGGAAAGGAAGCTAGAAGAAACCAAAGAGAGTTCTGAAGCTGCAGTGCTGCTTTGACTCCGAGGTGAAGGAAAAAGGAAGGAAGTTACACTAAGTAAACACATTTTAGACTGCAGTGCAATTCTAGGAAAAGTCTGGCAAGCTAGTTGTAAAATTCCCAAGCCAATGTCTTCAAGTAAAAACCCATTTCCCGGGGATAGTTATGTCTTTGTTATACCTGGTAGGCTCAGTAATCATCAGGGAATAGTTTGTGAGGTGGCTTTGGAACTAACATGGTTGAGGTTTCAGGGTACTGTACCTAAGGCCGTAGGTTAGCTTTACAGTTAATAATTAGAGGGTTGTAGTCTCATGACTGCCACATGTGTACATCATGAAATGCTATATGTATTTATATATCTTTACCACTAAGCATACTCAAATAAAGTATGTAAATGAAAAGATAGTATGGTGATGCTCTCCTTTCCCAGCACTCGGGGAGGCTGAGGATCACAAGTTGAGACTATGTCTCAAAAAACGGAAAAAAAAAAAAAAGACATTGTTTAATGAGCACTTCATGCCTTGAACTGTGTGATGCTGAGGCTGAGCTCTATACAGCAGTAAAGTATAGAGGATGAAATGGATTATATATATTGAAATTCAACATAATTAAGATATTAGAAAAGTCTGCCTTGGAAAAGTCTGGCAGACTATCCAATAAACTGTTAACATTAGTTATGTCTATAGAGTACAACTGAAGTAAAGCAGCAGGGAGAAAGCTTAAAATTTTCACTTTATGTAATTCTGTATTGGAGTGTTATTGCAAACATTTTATAATAAATATTTTTAAATTTTAGCTTTCTGTTCATTAGGAAAGTATCATAGATTGCTTAATATTTTAAATGTTTGTTCATATAGGTTCAATCAGATCCCCAAAGAAACTATATTTGGCCTCTTTTATTTTTATTTATTTATTTATTTATTTATTTAGGTCCTTTTGAGACAGGGTCTCGTTATCTAGTACTGGCTGACCTTCAGCTCACTTTATATCCCCGGCCAGCCTCGAATTGACAGCAATCCTTCTGCCTCAGCCTCCCGAGTACTGGGATTACAGATGTGCACTACCACACCTGACTAGCCTCTTTTAAAAAGACAAATAAAAATTAGCAAATTTAGTGCATTAAGTAGTCACTTTTCAGATTTTGTTTTTCTCTTCTTTTGGCTTAATTTAAGTTTAATTTATGCTTATTTTTATATTTCTTAAGGTAGAATTTTGATTACCTAGGTCATTAATATGACCTAAGGAAAAAGGAAAACTTTTCTAAAATATGCATTTAGAAGTTAAATTTTCCCTATGTGGATTGTTTTAATTGCATCTCACAAAATAGATATATATTTCATTCTTATGCAAATAAAAGTATTTTTAAATTTTCCTTTTAATTTGCTGTTTACCAATGGATTGTCTAAAAGTATATGTAGCTTCCAAGTACTAGGGAATTTTCAAGATACTTCTCCATTTTTGATTTCTAGTTTAATTTCATTGAGGTCATCAACTATTATTTCAGTTCCCTTAGATTTATTAAAACTCATTTAATAGCCCAGAATTTGCCTTAATGAATGTTTCAGTGTATGTGAAAAGAGCTTATATTGTGCTACATGAAGGAAGAGTGTTCTATAACTGTGAAATTGGTTGACAGTGTTGTTCAAGTCTTACATATCCTTAACTAATTTTTTTTAACCTGCTCTATTAACTGAAAAGAGTTCCAAAATTTCTTGGTTGTGAATTTCTCTACCTCTTCAGTTCTCATCAGTTTTTGCTTCATATATTTTGAACTTCTATTTTGTACATACACATTTGGGATTATTACTTCCAATGAATTGAACCCCATTTCTTTCTGAAATATGTTTTTATCTAAGGTAACACCCCTGATAGCAAAGTCTCCTTGGATATTAATGTTAATTAATGTTAATTAATTAATTAATGGATATTAACTCCAGCTTTCTTATGATTAGTGTTTATATAGTGTATCTCTTTATATTCTCTTAATTATTAACCTCTCTGGGCCTTTGTATTAAAGTGAGTTTGAAATTAATTTCTGCTGGTGATGTAGTTCAGTGGTAGCCAAAGTAGCACATGTAAGCCTTACATTCAATCTCCAGCACTGCAAAAAGAAAATTAATTTTATACAGTTATTCCTTGCTTTTTAAAATTCATTCTTATAATTTCCTTTTTAACTGGTATATTTAGACCAGTTACAGTGGTATAGTTATTAATGTATTTGGGTTTCAGCCTACCATTTGTTTTCATTTCTTCATTGTTTCATCTCTGCTTTCCTACCTGCCTGCTTCTCTTCCTGCCTGCCTGTCTTTTGATACAAAATCTTGTGCTAATTGTCCAGGGTGGTCTTCAATTTGCAATCTTCCTGGTTCTGCCTCCCAAGTAGCTGGGATTACAGGTGTACACCATCGTACTTGACTCTTGCTTTTATTTTGTATTGCGATATAAAACTTTTTTTTTAAATTTCAGATTAGTTTTCAGTATTGGCTTATTAGCTAGTGTGTATGTGTGTGTATTTAGCTGCTCCAGGGCTGTGCATTATCCCATCTGACTTCAATTAGTGTTACACATCTTCATTTACAACATTAGAACCCTCTTCCAATATCAAATATTTGCTATTATACATTTCACTTATGTTTGTTATAAATTTCACGATACACTGCAGTTGGTTTTTAAGATAATTATCTTTAAAGCGTTTTATTTTTTCTTGTTTTGTTTTGTTTTGTTTTGTTTTGTTTTTGGAGACAGTGTCTCAAGTTTGCCATTCAGGCTGGCCTTGAACTTGTGACTGTCTTCTTGCCTCATCTTCCCTAGTGGTAGGATTACAGGTGTGTGCCACTATGCCAGTTTTTTAAAGTAATTTAACAATGAAGAAAAAAAGTTTTTGCTGTTTGCCCACACATTACTATTTCTTGCACTTTCCAATCCTTTGTGTAAACTTAGGGTTTCCATATGTTATAATTGTTGTTTAACCTAAAGAACTTTCTTTAAATTTTTTGTAATGTAGGTCTGTTGGCAGTGAATTTCTCAGCCTTTGTCTAGGAAATTCTTCATTTATTCCTCATTTGTGAAGGATATTTTTGCTAGATACAAAACTTTACTTTGATAGGATTTTTAAATTTTTTTATTTCTTCATTTTAAGCATGTCATTTTACTGTTACCTAGCTTGAATTATCTCTTAGAAATACCTAGTAATTTCTAGTTTTGCTTATCAGTATGTGGTATGTGTCTTTTCTCTGCTTTAAATTTTTTTCTCATTATTATGGGATTTTAGCGAGTTGATTATGATGTATCTTCTGGTTTTATGTTTATCTTGTTTATTATTTGTTAAACTTCTTAAATCAATGTGTTTGTGGTTACATGAAATTTAGATTGTGTGTGTGTGTGTGTGTGTGTGTGTGTTTTCCTAAGGATTGAACCCAGGAATTTTACACTGAACTATATCCCTGGCCTCTTTTTTAAAATTTTGAGATAGGATTTCACTAAATCACTAATCTGCCTGGGTTAAGCTTGAATTTTTTATCCTTTTGCCTCATCCTTCCAAAGTGCTGAGATTATAAATTTATGCCACCATGCCTGATGAAATTTAGAAAATTTATCATTGCCATTTTTTTCAAATTTTCTTACTGTTTCCTTTTTTTCTTTCTTGTGATTCCAATTATATGTTTATTAGACCATTTGATATTGCCCCATTGATCACTAAAGTTCCTTACCCCCCCATTTATTTTCCTGTTTTATTTGGTTAGTTTGTATTGCTACTGTATGAGTGTATTGCCAGTGTTTTCTTGTAATCTTTTAACTCCATCCAATGAAGTTTCCATTTCAGATACATTTCATCTCTATGACTTGTGTCTTTTTTTTTTTTTTAATCGGTACCGGGGACAGAACTCATAACCGCATGCTTGCAAGGCACACGCTTATGCCGCTGAGCTAAATCCCCAGCCCCACTTGTGTCATTTTAAAAATACATTTCTTTTCTTGTCATGTACTTTTTTTTTTTTTTTTTTGGTACCAGGGATCGAACTCACGACTGCATGCTTGCAAGGCAGATGCTTATGCTGCTGAGCTAAATCCCCAGCCCCATGCACTTTATTTTTAAAAAAGAATTCTTGAACATACTTATAAAGCATTTAAAATAATTTTTGTTAATTTTGTCTTCTCTTTCATTTCTATAATTATTTCTAATAACTGATTTTCTCCTAGTTCACATTTTGCCGCTTCTTCATATAACTAGTACTTTTTTATTGGATGCTAGACATTATATTTTATTGCTGATGTTTTGAGTTTTGTTGTTTTCCTTTAAAAAAATAGTTGAAGCTTTCTTTAAAAGCATTTAAGTTATCGTGGTTCAGCTCATGTTCATGGAACTTGTTTTTAAACTTTGTTAGAGTGGTTCTAGAATAGGCTTTTTGTTAAGGGTGTGTTCTAAATGTTGGCTAGCCCCTTCTACTGACACATGACCCTATGAGGTCTCTTTGTGCCCCAAATATTCAATATTCATTTCGCAGTAGAAGAAATTTGAATGTCTGTCAGCCTTGTAGTTCTGGCTATTGTGTGTGTGTGTGTGTGTGTGTGTGTGTGTGTGTGTGTGACCAAGATTTGGGCTAGAAGCTTACTTACACATGCTAGGCAAGTGCTCTACCACTGAGCTATATCCTCAGCAGTTTTGTTTTGTTTTGTTTTGTTTTGTTTTGTTTTGTTTTGTTTTAATTTTGAGATGGGATCTTACCAAGTTGCCCAGCCTGGCCTTGAATTTGAGATATTCTCATTTCAGCTTCCTTATTAGCTGGGATTGAAGTCATGAGCCACCCACATCTAGCTTCTTCCAGTGGCTTTTATTATCTGCATGGCTTCATAGATTTTCACCCTATGCATGCTTAATTTATATTTAGACAAAAGCTCAAGAAACTATTTCCTCTTGTTTCTAGCCCACTTTCTCTTTATAACTTTTTCTTCTGTATTACTCTGCCCTATGTATTTCACCTGTCTCAGCTTCCTGAAATTTGTATCTGTTTTTGTTCAATTCAGTTAGATTGTCAAGCTCTGCTTATGTTTATCCTCTTGTGCCTTGATTAAAAGTCCCTTCTGGGAAGAAAAGCTTACCTCATTTGTTATCCTCCTTAAAGATGAAAGTCATGTACTACATTTTCTCCACATTATATTTTTGTTTCATTTTCTCACTATTGAGAGTGGCTAAATCCCATTCTGTACTTATGGTAGAAGCAGAAATCTAATTTTTTAAAACAGTTTTAGAAAAATTAAGAAAGAGCATGTACTAGCCATATCTAGTTATCCCATTGTTAACATCTTATATAAACATCTTAATATAGTAGATTTGTTTCAACTAAGAAACCAATATTGATACACTGTAATAACTAAAATCTGTAGTTTATTCAGATTTCTTTAGTTTTTACCTCATATTCAATATTGTTCTAGGATTCTGTCCAGGATAGCCCATTGCATTTAGCTATCATGTGTCCTGAGGCCCTTCTTGACTGTGACATTTTACAGTTTTTTTTTGTTTTTGATGACCTTAGCAGTTTCAGAATTATTATTCCAGTATTTGATAGAATATTTCCAGTTGAAGTTTGATGGTTTTTTCATGATTGGCTGGTTTATGGTTTTTAGGGAGAAGATGCACAAAGATAAAAGAACATTTTTATTACATTCTATTAAGGGTACATTTGGTCAACATAATTTACTACTATGTTAATCTTGATCTGAGGTCCTTTTTGTTTTGTTTTGTCATTATGTTACTACTCATCCACCTCCCATTTCCATATGGGAAGGAAGTAACTATATATAATTCGTATGTGAGTGGTAAAGAGTAATGTTCTATGTGCTTGAAAGAGTAGTATCTATATAAATTATTTGTAATTCAGCACAAGAAATTGTCTTTACCTTCATTAATTAAATATCACATATATAGCTTGTAATTTACTTATTTTGTACTTTGACTTATTTATTTTATTGTTTGATTTGTTCCAGCTTTAGCCATGCATACTCTTAGTTTTTATGTCCTCTTCACATACACCCATGATGTGTGTTTCATGCATTTTCTTAGTTTCTGGCACTAAAAGATGCTATAAATTCATCTGTGCTAGACTCAACTGTTTGGTTTCTTTTATTTTTAATGGCATTAGAAATGAAGATGTAAGTGCTGAAAATGCTGCTATGGGGTCATTTCTTCTAGGTTAACTTAACTGACAAAAGGGAATTGTGTATATTAGCCTATGAATGTAGACACAGCTATAAATGTTTTTATATGTAGCCACATTTTTAGTAAGCTGAACATGAATTCACACTGATGGCTTTAACATTAATCTGTTACTACATGGATCATTTCAGTCTTACTCTCTTATTTGTAGTTTTTTTCTACAGCAGTGAAAAACGTAGCATTCACCATCCACCATCAGGTATTTCATTATTCAAATTTAATAGTTACTTGTTCAATTCTTGCCTGAGAAGTTTCCTAATATATGATGTTTTAACTTATAATGGTACAAAAGTGATATGAATTCAGTAGAAACCATATGTCAAGTTTTGAATATTGGTCTTTTTCTGGGCCAGAATGATACTTTCTTGTAGTTCTGAGAAGTATCCTGCAGCCACAGTTTCCTAATCTACCATGTAATCATAAAGGTAAACTGTGGATACTTTGTAGGGCACTGTGATACTGACCTGTGATGTTCAGTAAGTTTGGTGCATTAAAAGCATCTGTGACTTATGACATTTTAAATTTAAAAGTGGTTTATTGGTACTATGCCCCATACACATTGAGCATTTGTGTAGAGGTTTCAGAATTGTGAATCCATATCCCTGTTGGAAACAGCTTTATTAGTTTATACAATACTTACATGCAATATTTGTATAATACTTTTGTACAGTTTTCTGGTCTGTACTGTTAGAATCTATGTTCATTTCTAAAGATACTTAGGTCAGCAACTTTACCTACCAATTCTTTCAATTTTTTTAAATTTAATTGATATGTAATACAGTTAGATCCATTTTGTATAGAAATCTTTGTATAATATGTATTTGTAAATCACATACATGCAGATTACATGCTGGATAAAAAATTTCTATACAAAATCTAACTAACTCTTAAAACTTAACATAAAAACCAATCCAGTTTCTTTTTTTTTTTTTTTTTTTTGGCACCAAGGGTCAAACTTATGACCTTGAGCTTACCAAACAGGCACTTGTGCCACTGAGCTAAATCCTTGGCTAACATTAATTTGCGTTAACCCTTTTTTTTTTTTTTTTTGGCACTGAGGATTATGCTTGCTGGGCAGCCGCTTATGCCGCAGAGCTAAATTTCCAGCCCCCAATCCAGTTTCAAAATGGACAAAAGATAATGAACAGAAATTTCACTAATGAAGAATACAAACAGGATGGGAAATAAGGTCCTCAACATGATTTGTCATTAGGAAATACAAAGTTAAAAAACAATGAGATACGTATATTAAAATGACTAAAAGTTTTTCAATACTAACTGCTGATGAGGATGATGTTCAAAAGGAATTCTCACTCATCACTGATAGAAATGCAAATGTTACAGGCATTTTGGCCATTTCTTACAAAGTAAACATCATCTTACCATATGACCCAAAAACCATACTCTTGGTATTTACCCATTTGAAAATTTGTGTCTACACAAAAAATGGCACTTGAATGTTTATAACATGCAGAAGATTGAAACAAGATACCTCTCTCACCCTGTACTAAAATAAAAAATGGATCAAGGACCTAGCTGTAAGACCCAAACCTTTCGGGCTGGGGATTTAGCTCAGCGGCATAAGCGCCTGCCTCGCAATCGCGTGGTCGTGAGTTCGATCCCTGGTATCGATAAAAAAAAAAAAAAAGATGTAAAAGACCCAAACCTTTCAAACTGCTAAAAGAAAACATAGGGAAAACGTATGCACAAGCAAAGACTTCTAGACTAGGATTCCAATAGCAAGGGAAATAATATCAAGAATCAGCAGATGGGACCATATCAAATTAAAAAGTTTGGTACAGCAAGGGAAACAACAAACAGAGTGGGGAAACAGCCTAAATATGGAAGAAAATCTATTAACTGATGAATAAAGAAGCTAGTACAGTATACAATTATGTATTATTCAGTCATAAAGAAGAATGAAATTGTTATTTGCAGGAAAATGGTGGAACTGGAGACTGTCATGTTCAGCAAAATAAGTCAGCCTCAGAAAATTAAACACTGCATGTTTATATAATATTTTATATAATATAATATATAAAAATATAGTATATAATATTTTTGTACAGTTTCTTGGTTTCTACTGAGGGAGTCTGTAAAATATTACATGTTTTACTTAAAAATTAAATGAATAAGTAAAAGATGTCAGAAAACTAGAATAGAAGCTCGACTTAGAGATGGGGAACAGGATTAGGGAAGAGTGGATAGCCAGTGATGAAAATGATCAAAATTTGTTACATGCAAGAATCAACATACTCAAGTGCATACAGTTCTATATTACTAATAACCATCAGTTACAATAAAGGAGACAAATCATGTGGTCATCAAAATAGATGTAGAAAACCACTTGACAAATTCGACACCAATTTGATTTTTTAAAATGTGACTTCACCCAAAGTCCCAGAAAGCTACTTTGTAAACATTGACAGAGTGATTCTAAAATTTATATGGAAAGGCAAAGAACATAATATAACAAACAGAATGCTAGGGTGGGAGAAGGGGGGAGGAGTCACACTACCTGATTTCAAAACTTGCTACAAAGTTAGAGTAATTAAGACAGCATGGTGTGAACTATGTAACATATTGAAATAGAATAGAAATAGTGAAATAGAATAGAAAGCCCAGAAATACATGCACACAAGTATAGCCACAAAATGTCAATTCATGGTAGACAGGATAGTGTTTTCAACAAATGGACATTTATTTACCAAAAAACCCCAGCACATCTTATGTATAGACCCTATATGTTAGGCAAAAATGAACTTAAAATGAATCTTAGATAAATGTAAAACCCCAAACTATAGAATGTCCAGAAGGAAACATGGGGAAAAATCTATATGACCTTGAGTTTGGGGATAAATTTTAAATATACCAGTAAAAGCATAACCCGTGAAAGGAAAAAAATTGATAAAATTTAAAATCTTTTGCCCTAAGAAAGACACTATTAAGAGAATGAAAAAAGCTAAGTCACCAACTGGGAGAAATTATGAGATGTGATTTTAAAAATATAGCCCTAATTTATTTGCATTTCTTTAATTGCTAATAATGTTGAACTTTTTATGTGTACTTATTGGTCATTTGTACTTTTGAGAATTCTCTATTCAGTTTCTTTGACCTTTATTGATTGAACTTTTTGTTCTTTTGGGGTTTTAAAAAAATTCTTCATATATCTAAGATGCTAATCCTCTATCAGGATACTAGCTCACGAAGATTTTCTCCCATTCTATAGATTGTCCCTTCACTCTGTTGTTTCCTTTGTTGTGCAGAAACTTAAATTTGATATAGTCCCATGTATTGATTCTTGATAGTAAATTTCCTGTGCTATTTAGGTTCCTATGCAGGAAGTCTTTGCCTGTGCCTTTGGCTTCAAGTGTTTCCATTTTTTATTTTTTAGTACAAGGCAAAAGGAATCTAGTTACAGTCTTCTGTATGTGGATGTCTAGTATTCCAAGCACCATTTGTTTAAGAGTGTCTTTTCTCCAGTGTGACCTATTTGCCAGTAATCAGATGACTAAGGAGCATGAGTTTGTCTCTGTCTTCTATACCATTGATCTACATGTCTGTTTTTGTGGCAGTACCACACTGTTTTGTTACTATGGCTTCATAGTACTATTTGAAACCAGGTATTGTGATATTCTCTACTTTGCTGTTTTTGCTCAGGACCTCTTTGGCTATTCTGGATCCGTTGTGCTTCTATATGAATTTTAGGATTTTTCCTAGTTCTATGAAGGATTATTTAATATCTTAATAAATAAAAAAAATACACAGCTTTCAGTATTAAAGTCATTTTAACAATATTTTCCTCATACATAAACAGTGGAAGTCTTTTCATTTTCTATTATCTTACTCTATTTCTTCACTGTTCTGTAATTTTCCTTAATAAAGAGGCCTTTTACCTTCTTGGTTATGTAGATACAGATAAAGATATATAGATATAGATGTTTTGGGGAGGTTTTTTTTAAGCTGTTGTGAATGGAATTATTTTCCTGATTTCTTTCACAGCAGCATTTTGGTCTTTATTCTTAAAGTCTCTGTGCATTTCTAGGTTTATTTATTTGCTTTATGGCCTAAAATATGATATATTTTAGAGACTGTTCTGTGGGTTTCTGGGGAAAAAAGTATATTCTGGTGTTGTTGGATGGAATACTCTGTATGTGTCTGTTAAGTCACTTAAACTATAGTGTAATATAACTCTGATGTTTCTTTCTTGATCTTTTTTTGGTCTAGTTGACTCATCTGTTTGTGAGAGTGAGGTATTGAAATCCCTCACCATGATCATATTGGGATTTCTGTGACCCTTTATGTCAAGTAGTATTTCTGTTAGGTAATTCAATATATCAACATTCAGTGCCTGTTTATTTACAATTATTATTTCTTCTTGGTGAACTGTTCCATTTACCAATATCTAGTGGCCTGCTTTGCCTCTTCTGGCTAGTTTTACTTTGAATGGTATTTTTTAAATATTATTATAGTTGCTCTGCTTGCTTTTAGGTTCTAGCTACTTAAGATGTCATTTTCTATCTTTTCCTTTTTGTCTGTGTACAACTTTACAAGAGAGGTATGCTTCATGCAGTCAACATATAGTTGGGTCCTGTTGTGTGATCCAGTTTGCCAGTCTGTGCCTGTTAATTGGAGCATTATAACCATTTACATTGAGTTACTGAAATGTATGTAGAAATTCAGGTTGTTTTGTTGTTTTCTGTCATTTTGTTGTTTGTTTGATTCATTACTGATTTTCATTGATTTGTCTACTATTCCAATGAAATTTTTTTCTTCTCCAGTATTGTGATTGCAGCTGTCCTCTTCTTCAGTGTTAACGATTGTCTTAAGTACTTTGTGTAGTGCTGACCTTCTGGTCATGAGTTTCTTCAGTTTGTACTTATTTGGCAGGTCTTTATTTCTCCTTGAGATAGGCTCAAGGAATATACTTAATTGAGTAATTATTTTCTTCCAGAGCTTGAAATACATTATTCCAAGCCTTCCTGGCCTTTAAAATTTCTGTTGAAAAATCTTATGTTGTTCTGATGGGTGTGCCATCAGAATATTTAGTGATTTGGTGTTTCTCTCTGTTTTTTTAATGTTCTTTCATTCTTCTGAATTTTTGGCAACTTAACTATAGTGTGTTGCATAGAGGCTGTTTTCTGATCATACATATATGGAGTTTTAAATGCCTCCTCCAGTACCTGAGTATCCCCCTCATTATTCGGATCTGGGAAATTTGCTGCTATAATTTTAGTGAATAGGTTTTCTGTGCTGTTGCCATGTACTTCTTTACAGTGCTTGAAACTAGTGAGTCTTAAATTTATTGTTTTAGAGTTGTCTAATAACCTTTTTTTTTTTTTTTTTTTGGTACCAGAGATTGAACTCACAACCTCGTGCTTGCCAGGCAGGCACTTACGCCACTGAGCTAAATCCCCAGCCCATCTAATAACTCTTGAATAATATTTTTATTGCTTCTAATTATTTTTGCTTTATTGATTTTAAGTTGATTTTTGTATATGGTGTGAGGTTAAGTGTCAAGGTTCATTTCTATCTCTAAACATTCAGTTATTTCAGTATTTTGTTGATAGAACCATCTTTTCCCTCAGTGTACCACCTTAAACTTTGCTGAAAAGCAGTTAGGCATATATATGTCTACTTTTTTACTCTCCATCTTGTTCCAGTGACTTATAGGTTTATTCTTTGTTAATACCGTGTTATCATACTGACTGTTGGTTTCTAGTATGTGACATTGTGTTGCTTGAAATCATGCCTTCCAACTTTTTTCTTCTGTTTGACGGTTGCTTGGGCAATAATGAGTTCTTTGAATTATCATATACATTTAGAACCAAACTAAAATTACTTGATTAAGATTGTATTAAGAAGATTAAAAATGAGTCTTAAAGTACAAGAGCATGTTTTTGCTCTCCATTAGGTCTTTTCGAATTTATCTTGGTGGTATTTTTATAGTTTTAGTTTGGAAATCTTGCACCCTTTTTGATACATTGCCCTTCTGCCCTTTTTGGTACTAGTGTAAATGAATTTTTCCTTCATTTTCTAGTTGTTTACTACTATGCGTGATTATCTTTGGGTGATGGTTGGATATTTTAAGAAAATCTGTAGAAATAATTTTATATTATGCATGATGCTATCTTAGTGCAAACGGGACTTCCTTTTGCTTATGAATGGCAAACTAGATGTTGATTGATTTGTTCTGGTCAGGGATTGAGTTGATTCAAAGCTGGCCTTTGGATCTAATCATGATCTGTTTCCTATCCAGTCTCCATTCTTGGAGATGACATTCCAGGTTCCAACTCAAATTCTGGGATACCCACCAAAACTTATTGATAAACCCCTTGCTCTAGTTTGTGGCCCTAAATGCCTGTGATGAGCAGAAATTTTGCTCAGTGTCTCAGTCCCCTACCCCAACCATTGCTTCTGCTTCCAAATAGTAAAAAAATGTGGATGAAAAAGATGTGGTATTTTTTACAATGGAGTATTACTCAGCAACAAAGAAGGATGGCCTTGAAGCCTTCATAGGTAAATGGAGACAACTTGAAACTATCCTCATTAGTGAAATAAACAAAAACCATATTTGTAAATATCATATTGTGTCTCTAGTGTAAAAAATAATAAGAACTGTAGGAGTAATAAAACCCAAAATGTGTAATTGCTACTGTAAATAAGAGAGGAAAAGAAAGTGCTCTAAAGAATGTAATTGCATGTATGTTTGGGTGTGTAAGATGAATGACCATATTACTGTATTTGTGTTATATCATGGAACAGAACTGTCGACAGTCTCATTGCTTGAATGTGTACTTTGTATGTTTTAACTTTGTAACTTGAACAACTATTTCCAAGATGGCAGTATGTAAGTTATCAAGTAATGAGTTCTCAGTAGTTTTTGTTCTTTTCTTTTTTTTTTTCCCTTGGAATCTTGTATTGTTGCTACCCCTTTTTCTATTTTGTTTGTTTTGTTTTTAAATAAAATTTAAAAAATTTAAAACAAATTTTTTTTAAAGTTACTTCAGGTGCTTGGGTCTCCTGTTTAGTCTTTTCTCTTATAACCTATCTAACCAGCATAGTAGTGTTCTGATGCCTTCACATCATACTTTTTTCTCCCACATGGTTCACAAATGCTTTTGTTTGCAGTTTTGTTCACAAGCAAGCATTTGGCAAAATTTTATTTTCATTTTCAAACTCCACATAGGGTTACAGACACAACCATGGCCATCTTTCCCACACAAACACAAACATGGTCATCCTTTCCAAACTTGTAGAACAAATTAAGCTTGTGAACTGAGGTACCACTCTGTGTGTGTGTGTGTGTGTGTGTGTGTGTGTGTGTGTGTGTATTAATGTATATTTATATATAAATATGTTACATATTTAAGCAAATATTTTATATATATATATATATAATATTTAAACATCTTTCCTAATTACTTTCAGCAAGAAGGAGAAAGGTTGGTCTGAGACAACCTAGTAAACCATTGGCAAAAGTATCTTTCTTTTCTCCTTTTTCTCTTCTTTTTTTTAAAAATAATTTTATTTAAAGAAAAAAGAACAAAACAAAACAGAATAAAGGGTAGCGACAATACAGTATTCCAAGGAAAAAAGGAAAAAAACAACAACAAAAAACCCTAAAAAATTATTACTTGACAAATTACATAGTGACTTCTTGGAATTAGTTGTTCAAATTACAAAGTTAAAACATATAAAGTAGACATTCAAACTGTGAGACTGTTAACAGCTCTGCTCCACGATCTGACAAAAACAGCAATATGGTCATCCATCTTACCCACTCAAATATACATGTAATTATATCAATAGGGTAAAATTAAACACAACAAAACAGAGCAAAGCGGATCACAAGAAAGCAATGTAAGAGACAAAAATTTCAAAACTAGATAATCAGAGATATTCACTCTCTATCATACTGACTCTTGTTTTCTTCCAAATAGTTGTCCATATTGTCACATATAGAGAATTCACATGAAACAACCTAGTATGGAATTGATCTGAGCAGGACGAGGAGGGCATTGCAGGTCTTCAAGACCAGACATTAGGGAAGCCATGAATGGCTGTCATAGTGTCTCTCATTCTCCTCAAAACAGCTGTCCATACCTTAATGTGTGTTGAACTTAGACAAGGCAAAGCAAGCTAAGATCACTTTGAACAAAAAGTGATAGTTTTGCTGGACTTCACATCATGACATTATGGAGTCAGCACTGGGTATTGTAGTGTCTCTTTTTCTTCAAAGTAGTTGTTCATTTCAGCATGTGTTATATAGTTGGTTCTCGTAAACTGTTTATAAGCTCTACACATGTATGAGTCCCTACATGTATATCTATCATTTCTGTATTAGCAGGAAAAACAAAACAAAGCAAGATAAAACAATTCCTAGAAAAGCATGAGGCAGAAAAGTCACATAAAACCGTAATACAAGGTGATCTACAATGGTTACCATGGTGTCTCAGCAGTATATAACAACATTAATAAAAACGAAGCATTGGAGACATTATAAGACTTCAAAAGCAAGTAATAATCAAACCAGAGTGGGTATCTTAGTGAATCTTGTCATCTTCAGTGTAGTTGCCTATACTCTTAGACTTGATGCTATCCATCATAACAGATTTA